>PVJL010004865.1:0-120107 GCA_004026885.1 Lyroderma lyra
CGGTCCTGGAAGACACGAAATCCCACCCTTTCAGGTATCTTGTTTAAGTTTTCAATTATATTTCATGTACAGTATTATATTGGTTTCAGGTATACCACATAATCCTTAGACATTTACATAACCTATGAGGTCATGCCCCGGACAAATCTAGCACCCATCTGACACCCTAGACCGTTATTGCAGGATTATTGACTCTACTTCCTGTGGTATACTTTACATCCCCATGGCCATTTTTTAACTACCCATATGGACTGCTTAATCCCTCCCCCTTTTTCACCCATCCACCCAACCCTGTCCCATCAGGTAACCATCAAAATCTTCTCTGCGTTTATGAGTTCCTGATTTTCTGGGTTGTTTATTCTCGTCTTTTGATTGCACATGTAAGTGACATCATATGCCATTTGTCTTTCTCAAGTTTACTGACTCCATTTAGCACAATTTCCTCCAGGCCCATTCATATTTTTGGAGATACGAAGATTTTGTTCTTTTTTTTATGTGAAATATTCCATTGTATGTATGTACCATCTTCTCTTTATCCATTCTTCTAGTGATGGACCCCCAACTGGCCTTAATATCTTGACTATTTTTAATATTAATAATTGTGATATTGTAAATAATGCTGCAATGAACATATGGATTCACATGTTACTCTATGTATTGTGTTATGTTTTTTCCAATTAATACCCAGAAATGAGTTTACTGGGTCCTACTTTGCCTCTTGTCATAGCCTGTGTTTTAAAGGGTACTTTGTCTAGAATAAGTATTGCTTGCTAGTCTAGCTTTTTTTTTTTAATTTCTATTTCCATTTTCAAGAAAATCTTTTTCCATTTCTTTACTCTCAGAGTGTGTTTTCATTGATCTGACATGACTCTCTTGTAAGCAGTATTTGTAAGGTCTTCTTTTCTCATCCATTCAATCACCCTATGTCTCTTGATTGGAGCATTTTATGCATCTACTTTTGAAGGAATTGTTTATAGGTATGTAGCTATTGCCTTTTTATTATTCACATTTTTAATTTCTTTTTTTCTTAATAAGTTTCTCTATCACTTCTTGCAATATTAGTTTGATATTGATAACTTTTTTAGCTTTTTCTTGTCAGGGAAATTCTGTTTTTGGATTCTAACTGATGTTAATAGCTTTGTTGAGTAGAATAATCTTGACTGTAATTTTTTTCTTTTCATCACCATGAGTATTTCCTGTTATTCCCTTCTCGCCTACAAAGTCTCTGTTAAGAAATCAGTTGACAGTCTAATGGGAGCTACGTTGTAGATAACTAACTTCTCTTGTCCAGTTGCTTTTAAGATTCTCTTTGTGTTTAACCTTTGGCATTTTAATTATGATGTGTCTTGGTGTGGGCCTCTTTGGGTTTGTCTTGTTTGGGACTGTCTGTGCTTCCTGGGCTTGTATATATATATTTACTTCACTAGTTTAGGGCCGTTTTCTGACATTATTTCTTCAAATAGGTTTTCAATTTCTTGCTCACTCTCTTTATTTCTATTATGCAAATGTCATTACGCTTGATGTTTTCTCAGAGGCCACTTAAAGTATCCTCATTTTAACTTTTTTTTTTTTTTTTAATGTTCTGATTGGATGTTTTCTACTACTTCTAAGTCTCTGGTTAGATTCTCTGCTTCATCTAATCTATTGTTGATTGCCTTTAATGTATTCTTCATTCCCAACTAGTGTTTGTTTGTTTGTTTTCTATCTCCATTTTTATGTGTCCTATCTCCTTGTTGAAGTTCTTTCTGATATCATTGAGCATCCTTATAAGCCGTGTTTTGAGCTATACATCTGGTAGATTGCTTGTTTTCATGCTGTTTAGATCTTTTTCTGGAGCTTCGTTCTGGTCTTTTATGTGGGACATGCTTCTTTGTCTCCACATTTTGGCTGCCTCTGTGTTTGTTTCTATATATTAGGTAGCGCTGCTATGTCTCCTGGTCTTAGTAGAGTGGCTTTATGTAGTAGGTGTCCTGTGGGTCCTAGTGGCACAGTCTCACTAGCCACATGAGCTGAGTGTTCCAGGTGTGTCCCTTGTGTGGGCTGTATGTGCTTTCCTGTTTTAGTTGGGCCTTGGCTGCTGTTTGCACACCAATAGGAGGGTTTCATCCTCAGACTAACTGGTTGTGAGAACTGGCTGTGACTACAGTGGAGGAGCTGTTGTGCAGGGACTGACCCTGTGGAGCAGGATTGCCTTTAGCAGGGCTCTGGTGTCTTCCTAGTCTGCCCTTTGGATGTGTCATCCATAAAGGTAATTAGGTGGTGCTCTGGCTGGCTCTGAAGATGGCCTCTGAGTGTGCTGGCCCAGAGGTGTCCTGGGAGGGGCCTTAAGCCAGGCCAAGTTCAGCTGCAGCCTGTACCCTGCCTGGGAACTTCTGTCATGAGCCACAAAGCAATCCACAAATGGCAGCCTCCCATGCTGGGCTTGAGAGACCAAGCCATAAACCCAGGCCAGCTGCCAGTAGTGTTGGGCTTGGGGCTATTCAGTAAGATGCATGGGGCATGCCCAGGCCTGATGCTGCTTGTTTGGGTTTTGTGAACCATTGAAAGATTTTAGGAAAGTCTGCAGCATGGGCGGAGACAGGCTTATTTTACAAAAGAAGCCACTGGAATGGCTTGGGTGGGCCCATAAGTTGGGTTGGGTGGGGTCTCAGGGAATCACCACGGTAGGGTGAACAAATGGTGTTATCCAGGTTGATGGAGACTCAGACATGGCAGCTGTGTGTTCGTAAGATTCACTGGCTTAGGCCATTTCAAAAAGCATGGTAATATGCACATTAATCTGTCCATCCCATGTTCTTGTTATGAAATTACTTTTGTGTGTTGTCCAGAATTTGAGTAGTGTCTATTTTCATGCCTTAATTTTACAAGTACGTAGTCTGTTAATCAGATTCACACAGAACACTCTACACTAATTTAGTGTCATTTTATTTTATTCTTGTGCCACACTCAATTGATAGGGGCATACGATTTAGCTCAGTTCTCCCATCACATTTATACCCTGCAACAATCTCCATTAAGGAGTTAAAATTGTTGAGTGATTTGGTCATTTTGCTGTATCTGGATTTTTGCAATGTCTAAGTATAGTAGTGGCAGAGAAGATTATGTGCTTAGTGGCTATTATTGTGATTATAATGTAGATAATTTAGTAGTAACCAAAATCCTCCATTATGACGAACTGACATATTATTTCCACTTATTAGGTTACAGGCTTAATTCCCCACCCCCCAGCTTTATTGAGAACAGGCTTAATTCTTATAGGAGCTGATTAACCTTGTCGAGTTTTGCCTCTAGACAGCAAAAATCATCAGCATTCACCATGGTCATCAGCAAAGAACAAGATAGATCAATATATATCATCACTGCTGGAGGAGCATAAATCCCACAGTAAGCTTGAGTCAAAGACCTACTAAGGGTTAGAATGATCTTTTATTATAAAGGAAAACCCACTGCATTTGAGAAGAAGCCTACAATGAAAGTAAAATGTGTTAAGACTCTACTATCTCAAGGCAGTTTTAATTGTAACAGTAGAAGCCTACATATAGGTAAGTGAAATATTTACAGGCCCTCTTTACCAGAATAAAATTTTTATTCACGAACAACCATTATAACATATCTTATCACTAAAAGTGAGGTTTATTTATTCAGAACAAAGTGTAATACAGTTTTTCATATTGGAAATGAATCAGGATGCACTGAATATGTGCTATAAAAAATCATAGTTTAACAACTGAAATCATAAGTGGCTCTATCTACACAAATCCCAAATAATTTGATGATTTGTGAGAAATATATAACTCCATGTGATTAAAGCTTCATGTATACTTGTCATCTATCATGACTCATTAGTTTTTCTAAGCACCATCATTTTTGGGTACTGTAACATGCATTTTGTAATTTTATTTTCTTATCAGCATAGTCTATGGAAGTAATCCTTCATTAAAATGGCCTTTTCCCCCACCAATAAAATTGATTATATAAACTATATAAAAAATTCTATCACTTAGATTTTTAAAAGCTGAAAACTAAATTTGCTAAAATTAAAATCACCTAGTTTTCAGTTGAAAAATGTTTATTTCTACATAAAAATGGAGGGAAAAATCTATTACCAGAAAGAACAACCACTATCAAACTATTTAAATTACAGAAGTACATTCAGAGTCCTGGTTTTTAAAGCAGTCAAGGAGGCAAATAAAATATTGCCAGTTGGATGTGATCATAAGTTTTCTTTTGGTAAACCTTTAATTAATGTTCTAAAAATACTATTTGTAACAACATTTTGAGTTTGGAAAACCATCCTGATTACAGTAGGGTATCTGAAAGCAGTGTGAGTACAAGTATAAAAGCTTCCCTAGTTTAGCATTTAAAAAATTACCAGTTGAGATTTCCCACTTTTGAGTATAAGGAGATTCTGCCATTGTAACCAAGTCTGCTGTAACACAGTTGAGGATTTGACATGCTCGTCATAAATCGCTGTAACTGTAAATAAACGAATATTGTTATTTCTTGTATTAATATTGACTCCATGCACCTAAAACAGGCTTCAAAGTTTATTTGGTTTGATGCTCTTATTGCCTTTCAAACTGTTTAATTTCATGTGCGTCAACCTGCCCCATTCACCGCACCATTCATCCTTTTCAGCCTTTAGGGCCTGTCAGTCCTCTGGTGCCGCCCCGGGAGCACACAAACTTGTACAACAGTTCTCAGAGCTTCATCTCTGCGCTTCGCAGTGTCATTATCCTTTGAAATGTGTGGTATTAGAAAAATCTGACTGCATGGGCTTTGTGGCCTTCCTCAGAGCTTGTTTCCTCTTTAATTTGGCAGTGTGGAAAAGCGGGTGGGCAGTGGGTACTGACTGGAATAGCAGAGGAGGCATCTGTAACTAGAAAGACACTGTCAGCCAAGGACGCCAGTGGTTGGGTAAAGTGTAAAGCACCAGATTCCTTGGCTGCCCTGAGTACATCAGTCCAGCGCGTCTCAACCCATAAAGTCCATTCTAAAGCCCGGGGGTCTTGGTAACATGGAGTTTGGGCCAGCAGGCCTGAGTTTCTAAGAAACATCCAGGACAGGCCACCCATGAGCCAGCAATGAGTAGTGAGGTAATAATTAATTCTCTTAGTGTGATGCAGTATGCTCACATTTTAACATTTGGTGAAGCTTATGTGCTTTTACACTCCATGTATCTTGTTGGCTAAGCCCCAAGCATGTAATAAATAAATACTCAGAAATTTTCCACCAAACATGGTTACAAACTATTTTGTCCTTTAAGGAAATAACACTGCAGTTACTTGTATAATTTACAAAAGCAGAATGTTTTACTCCTTGGTGAAACCGTAAAAACATAGGCCAACTATTTTCATGCTGTGTATAAAGTCCTATTTTATCCTCTTACTTTCACATGGCAATGCACAATTAGGTTGTTTTTAAATGCAATGAATATCATGTAAGATTGACAGTAACAATGGTAACATACGTCTATTGTCATTTTAGGTTTTTAATCTTCTCTGAGACCTTTCTTTTGTATTTATTCAACATTCATCAGTAAGAATTTTAGTGCATACACTAAGCCAAGCACTGTCATATTCTAATCTGCTTATATCTAGATGTTTAGCTACTTAAAACTTTTAACAGGGAGTTCCCTGATGGTGTAGTGGCTTAAGGCTTCGGCGCTGGCGCTGTCAGTGCTACAGCCTGGGTTCGATTCCCAGTCAGGGAGCTACCCACATACCAAAAAGCAAAAACAAAACAAAACAAAACTTTTAACATGTTCCTTTTCCTCCAGCAAACTCTATTTGAAAACAAATAAACCTTTCCCTTTAATAGGATTACTTCAAAGTTGCCAGTCATCGTCTCTGAACCCAAACTCAGTAATCAGCAACTGTGGCATCACAGTGGAAATCTCTTGATAATGGGGTCAGCGGTTTCACAGAATACATGAGTTTACTGCTATGACCCAAGTGATCCTAGCTGAGACAGTCTGGCTCATTTGTATCCCAAACTCCAAACATAAGATTAATTAATGCTTGAACTCACATTCAGTGTTCTCCTTGACTATATCTTTGCCAGAGGATCCCAGACTAATTTTTAAGGGGCCAAGAATAAAGATATGTACATTTTTAAAAATAAAGAATTATCTTCATTCTATTCCCCTTTATGAAATAAAGGCTCCTTGAAAAGTTTGAAAAGTTCGGGAAGCAAATACCTTGGAAGATAAGCCATGCTGTTCTTTCTAAATAACCATCTTCTATGAACATAGTCCTGATAGCCTCGCAGAATACAAGTCAAACTGTATGAAGTTCCATAAATTGCATTCAGAGGAACACAATTTTATAAAGAATGACAGTTTAATTAAGACAAAGTTCAAACATTTAAATGTGGTGATGATTCAAGTAACAAGAGACTTTAAGGTGAACAGACTTCTGATGGTCATTAATACAAAAAGGACGAGAGGTCCTGCTTTCTACAAAAACCATGATGCGAAAGGAAGGAAAACTATATTATTAAGTGTAGCAATAATTAAAAATAAACAAGAAAAGGCCCCAGAGAAAAATATTTTTGCACAGTCTTTCTCAATGTAAAATTGCATGGTGTTCATCCCATTCAAATCAATATAATTATTTTATATTTTGGCTTCCAGATGGAATTTTTAGAAAATACTTACCAAGAAAAGTTCTGAAAGTGTTTCCTCTTAAGTTCTTTGGTACAATTTGGTCATTTTGATAGTTATCACTCCATTAAGTACTTTAATGTACATGTATCAATGAAAATGCAACGAGAACTACAAATGTTTAGAAAACAATTGAAGACTATATTTTTGACCTCACGGAAAACAAAATCTAAAATATTACTTATGTTTCTGTGGCTAGGATATCCATACTGACTATGAAAACATCTGTAACTAGATTTATATTAAAGAAATATTACATAAAACATCCCTTTTTGATTATTAGAATAAGTATTCTATATATGATTTTTTTAAAGAACAGGCAAGTTTCTACTTGAAAAAAGAATAATTTTCATAAAGTTATATTTTTTGTGCCTTCTGATTTGGTGAGTGTCACCATCTAAAATTTAATATCAGTTACAGAATGTTAAGTATTATTCTTTGATTTTGGGAAGCAGTTAATTTTCCTCCTGCAGCATTTTCTCTATTTCCTTATCCCAGTTTTCATCTCGTTTTTCTGATTCTGTCACAACTTCATATTCTTGAAGTTCCTGTTGTAGTTCTTTTTCCCAATCTGCAGAATCCTCTAAAAGAAACAAATGAGAAGGAAAAGATTCTCTCTGAATTCATCATGCTGGCTTTAACAATTTGGTTTACTATAATTACCCATGTAAGTTCTAGCTACAGTCATTTTTAATGACTCAGCCTTCCTCACTGTGTGTGCTCAGAAAACTGAACAAATTTTAACAGTGACCAAGAGGAATATGACTAGAAAGATATATTTGTTAAACGTGGAACCAAAGGTATCAGACATCATCAGTAAATTTGGGGTGTTATTTCCCTTTACCTAGGCCTCTCTTTTCCTTTAACTTATATGGATAATGAATATGTGGTAGCAAATTAATTGTTATCACTAACAATGATGATGATTATTAGTGGCAAACTAATAGTTAAGAGCAGTTACTGAGCCAGGTACTGCACTAACCACTCTCTACATATGACTGGTTTTTACATCCTTAGAACAATCCATGGACTAGACACCACTATAATATACAGTTTATAAATAGGGAAGTAGAGGCCGAGAGAGGTTAAGGGCTTGCCCAAGATCACACAGCTTGACAGTGACAGACATATGGACGGAACCACATCTGCAGGCTCCCCAGCGTGTGCTTAACCAGCTTAGCAGTAGTGTCCCTAGAGTGGCAAGAGACACCAGGAGTGGAAGTCAGGCAGTCTCTTGCTGAAGCCTGGCCCCTCATATGGGGCTCCACCTGAGCTCGCACACTGATCTGTGTTGAAATTTAGAGCTGTAATTTTCTGCTTGGACACTCAATACTCCTGTGTGTTGTATGTACACATGTATGCACAGGATAAGGCATCTGCTATGAAGTGTTCTAAAACAGTGAGAAAACAAAACAAACCAGCTATTTAAAAGTAAAGCTAAAATTCATTTTCATCTTTTAAAAATAAACAAACTTAGCAGCTATTGAGAAAACCAAATGTTTTCATTTTTTTGCAGTAGTGACCTCAAGGGAAAAGATTGTGTTGCACAGCAACCAAACAATTTCAGAAATATTTATTAGGTGCTTATGGGGTGCCAGGCTCCATGTTAGGTACTTTGGGGGATAAATGCCCTTGAGGAACTTACAACTATCACAGAAAAGAATATGAAGTGGCCCCAATTACAACTAGGGCAGGAATTCAGAGAAAGAACAGCTCGCCAGCACAGCCCGGGGCGGGGGGGTTGGCCTCTGGGAGGCTGGCTAGTTTTCCCACTGGTGCCATCTGCACCACCCGTGGGAATTGCCGGCTCCCGGAATTTTGAGTCTCAGTAGGCTTCAGGAAACTCTTCATCTGAAAGCCGGCAACTTGTCCTGCTGTGCCAAAGGAAGCAACCCCTGCTTGCGCTTTTTTTCTAAACTATCTTTTTAGAGACAGCCTGCTCGTTCTCAGAAGCAATGCTCTGTGGCACACAGCAGCTGGGGAAAGAATCTTCTAGACACAAGCACAAACCCAAGGAGGCCACCAGCTTTTAAAGGAGAGCACCAGAAGGCAGCGTCCCCCTGTGAAAGATGTGCTTGCTCTCTCCTCAGTTCATGGGCACATGTCCTCAGGGCTGAGGGGCCTTGGACACATCACTTAACGTCTCTGGGTCTTAGTTTCCCTTATTTCTGTGCATGCCTAGAGCAGAGTGGTGTGAGATCTGGGCATGTGTGCTAGAACCCACTTTCTAGTGGGGGACAGAGAAACAATTGTGGAAAGCAGCTCTGCACACCACTATACCACCACACGAGAAGCTATTTTGATGGAAGTTACAACGTATCTTTATCTGCTTCAGAATAACAATTTTCTACAACCAACTTAGGAATTGGGAAATAGAACAGCTGTTTTGTTCTGTACCTTCAAGTATCGTCTCCTCCTTTTTGTCAAGCACCAGTTGCTCCATTTCCTTTCTCAGATCCTCCTGATCTAAGTTACAGGCATCGAAGGCGTCACTGACAAACTCAGAAACAACTGGGCTGGTAGAGATCTCCTCTTCATCCTGAAATGCAACAAATGAGCCCGGGGAATGGTTTTCTCTGCAACATTTTTGTGCTAGAGCTCTTGGTTATGGTTATCTCGCAATTTAATGTAGCATCATTTTCGTTTCCTTCCTCTGCTAGTCAAATGATCACCTCTCTCCAACCTTCTAAACTGCACAGTTGCATGGTAACTTAAATGAGTTACCTCTTGAATTGATTATGTTCACTCGTGGGTTGGATCATGCCAATCATTCTGTCCTATTCCCAAGGAGCATTTCTAGATTGATTTATGCCAGGGAATTGCCTCACGTCTCAGCTGTAGATCCTTAACTTCAAGTACTGGACCCTGCTTCTTCAGAACAGATAAGACTCGTATTCCTAAGTCGTTTGAAATGCTATCTCACATAGTTAACACAGAGTTATTTCATTTCCAGATATCAACTACCAAGTACAACATAAAACTGTATTACCTCTTGAGTTTTAAGCTGAGATTTGATTACGACAGGTGGCGTTTTGGGCCGTACTGCCTCTAAGAAGTGAGAATAAGAGAGACAATAATTGCTTGATTCAATTCTGAATACATGTAACAACAACAACTAAAATATCCACAAGTATGATGACACTAAATAATTTACAGAAATGAGCTTTTAATGTTATGCTTTCAGCTTTAAGTTAGTTCAAGAATAACCAGGTAAAACCATTTCAACATCTTTCTTTTGGTGATATTTTTAATATGTCATCCTATCTGATGCCCCTTATATAAGATTTCCAACAGGAAATAATTTTTGACTTTAGTGTTAACTAAATGCACTGACGAAGAGTTCTGCTCTTTCTTTTAGGATAATGAGAATTAAGTTATTTACCAAATTTTCCTTTTGTCACAAATGCTAGAAATCACAGTTTCTCCTCTTTCTCACAGGCCACCTTTGCTATCTTATTAATCTTAATAGATGTACAGTCTTTACTGAACTCTGTCTTAAGCCCATTTTGTTACACAGGCAGCATTAGGTAAAATGGCATTTTCCAATAAAATTAATAAAAAGAAATACTAAAGAGTGATAGACACTTGGGATTCATGTTAATATCTATATGCAAAATGCCCAATTTTACGGTATAGAACAACTGCATTACGTTAGTGGTCTGTGTTTAGGACACTGCTTCAAATAATTACTGTATTTTTCCATGTATAAGACGCCCCATGTATAAGCCGACCCCTACTTTTGTAACCCAACATTAAGAAATCAATATCAACCAGTTACTAGTTACTACCATGTATAAGCCAACACCCAAGTTTTTACAAAAGTATTGTCTTATACACGGAAAAATACGGTATTTAAAATTCCACGAACAGAAAAGTGTGCAGTTGTAAATGGTACCTATACAAAGCAAGTATTCATTAAATGTGAAAAATATGACACAAATACACTTATTTTAATCATTCTTACACATAATAAATCATTGCTGATATTATAAAACACTTTCCCCAACAACCAGGGGCAAAGTATCACAATAAGAAAGAGGCAAATGTGAAATTTAAGAGTGCCAGGCTCCAAGCTGGGTATTTGTAAACTAGGGTGGAATAGAGCTTAGTTCTGCTCTAGACTTATAGTCCTGGGGCACATCAGGTTGAATGGAAGATTGAGAAACAGAGAAAAGCAGTGGACTGACTTGGTGGAGGACAGAAGGTATAAAAAGTCACAGGGTAAAGGGGAAAGAAAGAAATGAAAGATGACTGGTGATCAAGGGAGAACTAAAAAGGAAGAAATATAATAAAACAAGAATGAGAAAAAGATAGTAAAGTCAAGAAGAGCCTGGTGAAGACGTGTTGAGTAGGATCAGAGAGAGCAACAAGAGAAGAAAGAAAATTCATTTTCCACCCAATGATGACATTTCTGGTACATAAGATGACATGCTCATGAGAGTCTCTAAGCTAAGAATATTTTTAAAGGAACTGTCTTGTTCACAGTGTTCTCTGAATATACCTGTCAGTGGTGACGCTTCCTCTCTGCCGTGGCTCTTCCCATCTTTTCTGGCGGCCTGCTGCTGGGCGGCCAGGGCCGTGAGCTGGGCCGACTGCTTAATCAGGGAGACACGGTAGAAGTAGTTCCTCCAAAACACTTCTTCCTTGACGCTTTTAAAGACAAACAACACATTTGAGCATGCATGCAGGGGTTATTTGTTGCAGTGGAGATTGGAATAGAGGACTTTTAGGGACATTTGTAAATCTGAGTGAGGCTCAAAGCAGATTCTCATTTGCTTTCTAACGGAAAGATGAATAACAGGATACAAAGAACAGCTATCTTCACAGCAGCAAAAGGAAACTTCCAGAACACCCATGAAGGCTCAGCATTCCTAGATACGTATTTTAATGATGTCAACACTGCCCTCAGCAGAGGGAAACGGTGCTGCTCTGAAAGCAGCATAATCAACCCGGGAGACTGGACTAAACCCGGACTCCATTATTTGCTGTTTACCCAACAATTAAGCGCTTTCAAGCAGTGAGAAGAAAAGATTGTGAGTGTTGTTCCTTATGAAAGGAAATGTTTGGCAGCTTGCAAATAGCTAGCCATCCCTAAGAATGAGCAACGAGGTGAGAGATAAGCGATAAGGTGACCTGTAAGTCTGAACTGGATCCTTTTGCTAAAAAGGATGCTATTGGGACAAAAGGTAAAACCTGAGTAGGGTCTGAGAATTAGATGGTAATAACGCAGAAGTGACCATTTCCTGATTCAGATGGTTATATCGCGGTTATGCAGGAGAACCCTTGTTTATAGGAAATATGCACTAAAGCAATCAGGGGTGGTGGGGCTTCAGGTCCCAAATGATTCAGAATAAAACACTCTTTAGACTACTTCTCATCTTTCTGTAAGTTTGTGATTGTTCCAAAATAATAGGAATAAACATTGATGACTATGCTCACCTCAGAGAAATTAAATAAAAACACAGAGGGCAGAAGACTCAGCAAAAACACAGTATGCACACCTCCCACAAACCAAGGATAACCAAGGAACAGCTTTGGTGACCTGCGGGGTATGTGAGGTGCCCTTTTTTTTTTTTTTTTTTTTTGGCTGGCAGAGTCCTTCCTTTTATGTTCTAAAACTGCTTTGCCAGTAGAAATGACAAGATTAGGAGAGGTTTCTCCACCTCCTGGTTTCCTAGAAGGAATCCAAGTTCTTAGAGAGGAGTGGAATCAAGGAAGATAGCATGACAGAAAGAGTTGGAAGGAATAGAAGAAAATCAGCGTGAACTAAGAGAAAACAGACCCAGGCTTGTGAATGAGGACAGGGCTTGCCTGAAATAGGACATCAGAACATGGGGTCATCACATCTGTGAATGAGGAGACTGGGCCAGGAAGCTAGCTTTTTAAGGGACAGAGGCAAAACGTAAGGTTATTTCCACAAACTAGGCCAGGTAATAAGCCAACATGCAGCTAGATGCAGCCATCTTTTCTTTCATTAATACCAATATTTACTGCTGCTATGTGCACCAGGCCCCATGTAGGTGCTGGGGTGGGGGGTGTGGGTGCGGAGGTGGGGGGAAGGTGGTTAAGGGATGAGTAAGACAAGTTGTCTGCCAACACAGATGGTCATAAGAATAATAACCTCTTATTTGTTCAGTTCTTATCATGTGCCAAAAGCAGCATTTCCCAAACTCATGTGGCCTCCCAAGTCTCTTTTCCTCAGAATGTCTTTTGGAAATTGTTCAGCAGGAGGGAGAACTGGCTTAATAGCAGTTAGCAAGGGGTCACAGCCGAACACAAGTTCAGCATAGCAAACATCAGTATGCTGCAGCTGCTGAAGAGCTGACAAAGTCTTAGGCTGCATTAAAAATCACACAGGGTACACTACGGTGTGCTCTTCTGCAATCAGATAACACATCATACCCACTTCGGGAAACTCACCTTTATAGGATAGTAACTTGGAGGGTGAAGGGGTACAGAGACTAGGACACCTGGGAAACAAATGCAGGAACTGGGGCTTTTAGCCGGTTAAGTTCAAGGCTCTTAACCTGTAACATCACAGCTACACAAAAATGAGATTAGCCTTCCCATGAGGTAGTGAGTGGCCTAAATATTTTGAAGGTCACTTTTAATTCTGAATTCTGTGAAATGAACAAAATGAAACAGTGTCCTCTCTACCTACAGTGGATCATGAGCAATGTTTGTTCTCTTCATAAAAACAAACATCTGGGCTGTTTTCTTTTCCAGAGTCTCTCCCTCCTGACTTCAGGGGAAGTGGTCACAGGCACACTGCAGAAATATTCAGTTACCCTCTGGAGAGAGTCACAAGGTAGATGACATACTAAAGGTTCTGAGAAGCCCTATGATAAAGAATACACCAGATGTAGCAACTCTCAAATGTTTACCTGACTGCTTATGTTCTCAAGGGCTATTTTAAGGCATTAGTATGCTGTGAACAGCCTGTGCAAAACAATGGATATATGTCACAGTCCAAGGCTGGAAAGGAATGTGATTTCCCTATTGTCGTCGGAGTGAAGGCCTCAGAGGGTGCCTGTGATGCCCCAGCACAGGGAAGTGCTAACGCACTAAAAGGCATTTTGAAATACAGAGCAAGTGTTTGTTTTCTAAATTGTTCCTGGTTAATGATGGCTTCCGTTCAGAACAAGTGTCTCAAATGATCAAAGGTGCACTTCTGTATGTCAGAGAAGTCCCAAAGTCCTGTATTTATGTGTGATGGCTCCATGTTGTTTTATTCTGGAAATTTCAACAACAGTGGAGAGAAGACAATAAAGAACCTCCATGTACCCATGACCTAACTTCAGTAAATATCAGCATTTTGCCAGTCATGTTTCATCTATGCCCCTTTCCCTGTACACACACTTTTGCTTTGGGTGAGGTTGGAATATTTTAAGGCAATTTTAAGGCAAAAGGATATAAAAAATATTATATCCTTTCACCCATAATTACTTCAGTAAGGCTTTCTAAGAAATAAAGATTTATAAAAATAATAAGCCTAATTTCTAAAGCATCCCTAACAGAATCTGCAGTAGGAAGTTAGAATTATATGACTTAATGGGCTGTTTACTTAGCCGCAGGGGCCAGGCTCTTCCCATTATTCTGCTTGCGGTCAGGCAGGAGGCTGAGGAGTCCTCTTGGGGGAAGGCACCAGGCCAAGAAGGCCTGTGGGACCACACAACCCCAAACATTTCAGCACAGCGCCTTCACCCAAAGGATGGGTAAGGAAATCCTGCAATATGAAAGACAGCCCAAAGCAAACACAAAGATTCCAAGAAAAGAGCAAAGAGAGAAGAGTTCTCTTAAGAAAACTATACTGCACGTCCTCAGAGAGCAAGAAGACACTTGCATCCATATAATAAGAATACAGGGCTAGAAAAAAAAAAAAAGAGCACTCTAAAAAGACCGGGACTCTAAAAACATGAGAATCAAAACAAGGGACTGGAATGAGAAAAGGTGAGGAAGCGCCTGTGGTGGGTGAGGGGAGGGAAGAGGGCCCACAGCTGATGGTCGTCTCCGAAGACATTATACTTGTGCTGGAATTTCAAGGACAGGCAGGGATTCGAGGAGGGGGGATGAACTTTGTGCAGAGGAAAAGCAGTAGGTGTTGGGGAGCAGAACCCAATGTCAGGTCCTGATGGGCCTCATACGCCCTAACTATATTCAGGAAGACACCAGCACATGTTTTTGTAGGAAAATGTGTTCTACCTTCTATCCAGGGACAAAAGAGCACATCCCAACCTTATTTCAAATTTCCCAAAAGTCTACTCCTGGTTTCCAGGTTATGATGCCCCGTGTGTGTATGTGTGTTGGGAGTGTATGTGTGGTGCCAAAGGGCCACAGAGCCCATTTTTATGAAGAGAGTGTGAGTATTCTGGCCCCGTTCCATGATTCTTCAGATACTGTGCATGTGACCAGGGCTGTTAGAAAACGCAAATATGCGCAGTACACGTTTGTGGGCAGTGCCACTCCAGTTCAAGAACACAGTGCTTACAGTTTAGGAACAAGGGCGAATCTCATCCTGCTCAGCAGTTCGTCCTCTTGGAGCATGACCAGGGCAACGGGGTACATCTGATCAAAATCAAAATGAAACTGCACGCCTGCCGGAGGGTCACGAAGAAAATTCCTCTTGTCCTTGGATGAAAAGGGTTGGAAAACCAGAGTGAAATTAATAGGTAATAATGCATCACTGATTTGACAAATATTGAATCCTGGTAGAGACTTCAGCTGCAAAGTCCACTGAGTTACCGTTAACCTCTCTACTTGAGAGCAGAGAATGACCTACTCTCTCCTATATTTTTTAAGTCTCATTTGGAGAGAGTAATGTGGGAGGCCAGGAAACTCCATCATGCAATTAGTTGAAATGATATAGTCTGAAATCATATGAACACGCTCGTTTTAGCGGGCACCATTAGGTATGTGAAAACTAGTGCAAATAATCTTAGAAACATTCTAACCCAAAGCTGCAGTCAGCTAACCATGGTGGTCCTATCTGAGAACTGAAATCCACGGCGCACTTCACTTCTCAGGCGTGCATGGTTTCGTCCCACTGCTCTTGACAGCACATGAAGCCCAAGCTCGGCCTGACACTCTGCAAAGCTGCATGGGTCAGTCTCTGTACCAAGGGCCGGGGAATGCCAGAGTGACTGAGAGAGGCACAGTGCAGCTTCTCCGCAGAGCATGGCCAGGCTGGGGAAAGGCTCAGTGTTGGTTCAGTCAACAAACTTTTGCTGAGCACTAGTGTTAGCTCCTGGGCCTCCATCCGACATCCTAGCTTCTTTGTCATGATACTGTGAAGTAAGCACTTCCATCCTCACTTTATAGATGAGGAAACTGGGTCAGGGAAGCAAAATGGCTTGTCAGGTACATGCTATAGCAAGTGGCAGGACCAGACTCCAAGCATGCCGGATGCCAGCAGTGGGGAGAGAGGAAAGTGGAATAAGTGGCTCCCCTCAACTCTTTCCTGCCCTGCCGGATATCAGTCGTTTAAAAATATCTGACAAATGATAAGCTTAAGTGAATTCTTCACATTGCTGCACTCAGGTTTAGGTTACCTTAAACTAAGAGTGAGAGAATCCACAATCCATTCAGAGGTACAATCAACACACTAACAAAATGTCATACAAACATTTTATCATTACTGCATTAAAACTGAAGTCTCGCTAAAAAGAAATTCAAGCCAGAATGTATTTGAGAAAGCATCTCCTTCACAGAAGACTGCTGTATGGCTTGTGACCCACAGCCAGTACATAACGTGGGAATTCCAACAGGGCACTGCTGTGATCTCCAACACATTCTACACCCAACTTGGAAGAGCCATAGAGTCTGTGTCTCCTTGGACCACTTCTGTTTGGTTAGCCAAGAAGGCAAGGAAATGAAAGACCCAACTGAGTTACCTGACCTTGGATAGGGCAATTTCCAAGGGAACAACGGTGGCTTTGAATTCCTTGGAGATGGAGCATGACTCACGCTGATTAGCATATAAAGAGATGTCTCCGAACCATCCCCTCTCCTATAGACTGAGCATAATAACCAAGGCAAAAAACTGCTGTTTTAGATCACTCAAACCATTAAGGTTGACTGTTTCTACTCTATTTATTTTTTTTAAACCATCATTTTTGTCTGTAAATATGATACACACCTGTTTTTTAAAAATTCAAAACACCAAAGAAAAAGCAGAGTCAAAACTCCCACCATCCATAGACAACGCAACGAACAAACCCCTGGACATGTCTCTCTGCATATATACAGTGTCTCTGCAAATATAGTTTGATATATGCAGTCGGACAATTTGAACTCATCCTAGAAAAAGTGCTGCACATCTCATTGCTGAATATCACTATGGTCACCTTCGAAATACTCCCCTTGGGAAGCTATGCGCCAATGACAGTGCCTAGTTCCCCCCTCAAAGCAATTTTGGAACTCTTTTTCTGGAATGCCATCAAAGCTGTAGCTGTCCTCAAAATCTGACAATGAAGTTCGCGAACTTGCCACCGTACGCTTACGTTGGCAGCACTGAACAAAACTCGGTAAGGTGTCATAACCTTAGCAAGAAAAAGAGTTGTAAAATTGCTTTGAAGGGTGGACTAGGCGCTGGTGTCGGTACATAGCTTCCCAAGGGGAGTCCTTTGAAGGTGACCGTAGTGATAGTCAACAGTGACATATTTAGCACTTTTTCTAGGATGAGTTCGCAAAATTAATTGTCTGACCTCGTAAACAGGAAGACACTCAACATGCTGGGGATTACTGTTTTCCCTTTTCGCTCAGGGTCATAAACATCTTCCCAACTCCGAAGTAGGTATGTCTACACTGAATGAACTATAATTTACTTAACCAGGCCCATTTTGGTAGTCAACATATTATTTCTAATCTTTCCTTATAAAGAACTCTGTAAATAATATTACGCCACAAACAGAAAACTTTTATTCTCTTCTAAAATGATCTCTTCAGACTAAATTCCTAAAAATAGGATTTCTGGTCCAAGAGTAGAATTATTTTAATATGTATTGCCCAAAGGCTCCTCCAAAAAGATTGCAGCAGTTTATGATGCTACTAAAATCATCAGTTTCATCTCATCTTGCCCATGTTGGATTTAACAATAGTTTTGGTTTTTGAGGATTCCTACATTAAAAAACCAAGAACGAACCTGAGCCTAAATGGATTTTAGTTATTTTACCTTCCGATGTAAAAATTTCAAAGCCTGAAATTGCCCCTATGTTTCACCTAGTTTCCATACCAGCCTCCTACTGGGACTAGTTATACAAGAGAAAGAAACAGGGCTGGAGAGCTGGCAGTCAGGGCAGTGGAGAAGAGGGAACAGAGGTGTGTAAAGCCTGGGGCCTCAGAAGTCAGCTGAGGGAGATTAGATCTTAGCCCACCAGAGGAGATGCCATTAGAAGGGTCTATGTAGGGGAGTGACACAAAGTAGTTTACCCCATAAATGGATCCCTCTGGCTGCGGAGATAAGCTTGCGCTGGCTAGGGGTAAGAAGGAGACAAAAGCCGGAATGTCTTGGGCAGGAGATAATGGCACCAGGACCACAGTGGTGGCAGTAGGCAAGTGGACTAGAACTCGATTCTGAACACAGCTTGTCAGGACTGGGGTAGGGGCGGAGGAGGAAGATATGACTCAAGGAAGACCCCTAGGTTTGTGGCTAGAAAAAAATTGGTGAATAACTGGAGTCTTATTCTAAGATGGAGAAGACAAGGAGAGGAACAGGTTCGGGGGACAGAGGAGCTAGGGGAACTTGACTGGTGAGAATCTGATGTTTGCCGTCAAATAACACTGACTCTCGCTATTCCAATCCCCTTCTGGGGATAAACAGGTATGGGACATTAGTGTCAAGTCTGGCTGTAACACAGTAAACAATACAATACTGGGGTTCACACTGAACGTGTAATGGATGCTCAGGCCTTTAAAGGGCTTACTAATAGAATGAAAAGCCTTAAAATGTCCTGAGAGAGGGCAGCTGAGGGGAGGTAAAGCCCAACTCTACATTTGTGTTTTGTCTAGAGCAGGCATATCCAACCTGTGGGCCAGGACGGCTCTGAAGGCAGCCCAACACAAATTCTTAAAACATGAGATTTCTTTTGCAACCTTTGCTTTTAGTTCATTGACTATTGTTAGTATTAGTGTATTGTATATGTGGCGCAAGACAATTCTTCTTCTTCCAGTGTGGCTCAGGGAAGCCAAAAGGTTGGACACTGCTGGTAGACTGAGGTTCCATTTATGACATTTAAAAAAAGAAAGTAGGGTAAAAACAAAGTTTGAAAACCACTGATACAGTAAAAAGCTCTATTCATTGAGTTCCATGCCAGGCAGGGAGCTCGGTGCTGAGGACAGAGATCAAAGCCAGTCTCTGACTGCTAAGAGTTCACAGCCCAGTGGACACATAGACAGGTATGGGTCACATTTGAGAGTCTTGGTCCCATACCTGTACAACGATGAAAAAAGCCTCTACCTACCTTGCAGATGTGCGGTGAGGCTCAAAAGAGATAATGTATGAGAAAGTGCTTTCTGAAACTATCAGGTCTACGTGATTGCTAACTGGTATTGCTATGTTCCCTCTGAAGTCCCAAGAGAAATTTCTGTGGGCCAGTATATGCAATTTTATTTCTTTCAAGTTCAGTTTCAAACAAACACATAAAGCAGTTAAAAAGAAAATTTAGAATACAATCATCTCATTCAGAAGAATTAGAATGCTGTCTAGAAACTTTATATGATAGCATATTTCAAAAGATTATCTATCTTAATAACATAAAAAAATTCTTTTAAGACCAAAAAATTATTTTGTGAAATTGAGAAGTAAATTAAAAGTTAGTGAAAAAAATAGTAAAAGTTGATGCGCACATTCCTAACATCTCAAAATATTTAAAAATTTTATAGAAGAAAAACATTTTGCTAAGGATAGTCATGCTAGGAAGAAAGTACTTATATACAGAATATCACAACATACTTACAGCTGATAAGGCCAAAATTTGTTGTTGAATGGTTTCTTCATCATTACTGTCAACCCATGGGGGCACTGCTGCTTCTAAAAAGGTTTTCAACAGCAAAGAAGAAAAGAGAAAAACAGATTACAAGGGTTACACTGCAATCGTGCTTTGAAAAAATGAGAACGTTCCACATAACCATTTCAGCAATTTACTAATGAGTTTCAAATACAACCATTCATTACAATTTCCAGACTTAAATGTATGAAGCTTATGCATGTATGCATTTTGTAAAAAAAAAAAAAAATTACTTGAATTAGGCAGTGGAGATACTGGGCAACACCTTGATGGAGTGATGAAAATCAATGTCACCAACGAGGGAGAGATGGCCATTGTGGGCCCTCAAATATGATATCCTGAGGACACATCACTTATGTAGTATTCTGGGCAAGAATGCACAATCTGAATCTGATCCCAAGGAAATACCAGATAAAACCCAAATGAGAAATGGTCTATTTAATACAAAAAAAGGGGGCAGTTATTTGTAAAGAACATTAATGTTCTAAAAGACAAAGAAAGGCTGTGGAAATGTTCTAGATTAAAGGAGGCTCAGAGACATGACAAAAATGCAATGCTATACTCTAGACTGCATGCTGTGTTGAGGGGGAAATGTATATAAGACTTTACTGTGTCAAATGACAAAATTAGATTATGAGTATTATATCAATGTTAAACTTCCCAAAGCTGGAAAACTTTAACAAGCTAGGTAGGGGGTATATGGGTGCTGTCTGTACTTCTTTTATTCTTGTAATTTTTCTGTATGTTGAAATTATTTCCTAATAAGTTTTTATAAAAAGTTACTGTAATTGACTCATAACAAAAGGTGTCAAGGAGGCTCCAAGATAAGTGGTTAGCAACTGAGAAAAGGGCTGTCAGGAGTGAAAGCAAATGAAGAAAGAAATGGGCCAATCGGGGACAATAAACAACAGAGCTGGGATCAAATCCTGTGAGTCTTTAGAAGTGAAGTGCTGGGAATACCAAGACACCTAATACCCAGCCTGTCTCTCTGGGGCTCACAAGAAAATGAGATGATTACAACTGA
Organism: Lyroderma lyra; assembly: GCA_004026885.1. NCBI lineage: Eukaryota > Metazoa > Chordata > Mammalia > Chiroptera > Megadermatidae > Lyroderma > Lyroderma lyra. The sequence goes on from PVJL010004865.1 coordinate 20,693, forward strand.
GCATGATTAGCATGCCAGATGACAAATGGCAACCAACTGGAGAGGTGAGTCCCACAGGGTTTCTGGGGTGACTTGCGAGCTGACCTTGGACTAGGAGGAGGCATTCAGTGGAGAGTGTGTGTGTGTGTGTGGGGGGGGGAGGGGAGGGTTCAGAGGGCAGCTCTACCGTTGTAGCCTGGAGCAGGGCAAGAGTGCAGAGCTAAGGCTATGGTGGTGGGTGGTTAGCACAGAAGATACACACGCAAAGGGTCCTCACGTTTTTGCAGAAATAATCCCTTTTACGATTATGCCGCAGAAGTCAAATGGAAGAGACATCCTATTGTGTGCCAAATGATAGAAAATTTATGTGCATGCATGGATGGACACACGGGCAGATGAAAGACACCCAGTTCATTTTTTGGCTCATCCTGAACAAGCAAACAGTGGCCATTATAACCCAAACCTGTTAATTATAAGATAAAATAAATGTATTTTTATACTTTAAAAAAATATTACGGCAAAAACCCTCTAAAACTTCTTTCTTATAACTATGTACTGTAACATTTTGGTCTCCATTTTAAGTCTATTCACCTTGCACAGTTTCTCCTACCACTACTTATCCTCAGATAATGCAGCCCTCCCAAGGCTCAAGGACAAGACTCCCCCCACGTCCCCCTTCCTCTGAAACTGCTCTATTTGGAGTGCCCAGTAGCCTCCTGGTTGTCTAACACCCATGGACACTTATTTCCCAGCTCTTTTCTCTCTAGGCCGGTTTCCTCGTCTGGAAAACGGAGGTAACAGTAAGTACTTCATAGAGTTACTGTGACTGCTAGGGGCACGAATGAATGCGCAGCATTTATACGATGCCTTTCCTCTCAGCTGACCATGCTCTCCTTGAAATTCTCCTTCCCTGTGCTTCCACTGCTTCTCTCTCCCTAGCTGTTCTCTCTCTTGGGTAAATGAGCACTGGTTTTGATGACAGATTTGTTTCATCGCTTACCAGTGGAGTTCCCTTCCACAAATTGCTTAACCTTGCTGAGGATTCCTTTTATTAAATGAAATGTTACATACCAGCAGTGTGCAACCTTTTGGCTTCCCGGGGCCACATTGGAAGAATTGTCTTGGGCCACGCACACTAACAATACTCACACTAACAATAGCTGATGAGCTAAAAAAAGAGGCTGCAAAAAAATCTCAGGTTTTAAGAATTTGTGTCAGGCCGCATTCAAAGTCATCCTGGGCCACAGGTTGGACCTGCCTGTTGTATACAGTAGACTCCAGTTAACCAGCACCCGTGGGAACTGGTAGATGCCACATAAATGTTGAGTAGACTATTTGTTAACCAGAACTCAAGTAACCAGCAGTATCTGCTTGACATTTTACCGGTTGCTTGAGTTCCAGTTAACGGAGAGTCTACTTATAAGGTGCTCGCCACTTAGAAGGCACGCAGAAACTGGCAATTCCTTCCGCTCCTCCTCCCCCCTAAACGCCATACCTCCGCTCATCTCTCTTCATGCTCGACACACTTTTCATCTTGGAACTCACCTACTCATAGTTTTTACATGACTTGACTAATAATCTGTATCTGTAGATGGAATTCTCCTCCACGCTTCAAACAAGTAAATTGTGGCTGGATCCATTCAGTAATTTAGAGCTGTGCTGACCAACAGAACTATCTGCCATCATGGGAACGCTCTACATCTGCACTGAACAACAAGAAAGCCACTAGCCCCATGTGGTTACTGGGCACCTGAAATGTATCTAATGTGACTGAAGAATGGAATTTTCCCAATATGCCACCTGTGTTTCCTTCGCTGCCTTTGTACATGTTCCTCTCACCTGGTTACCTAACAGGCACCTCAAAACTGAAATCACCTCCAAGCCTTTCACCCCATGCCCTCACAATCCCTGTCTCAGAGGCACCAACCAGCTCCTACAGCAAGTCCCCAAGCCAGGTCAATTTTACTGCCTCCTATGAACCACTAAGTTAGGCTCATCTGTACAGTTTATTTGTCCCAAAGAGCTGCTTTATATTCTGAGTTTACCCAGGAATGACAATGCCTGACAGGAACTCTCCACAGGACTAACCTTTTTGAATTTGTAGCACTGTTTTTGTGTTTGAGTGCTACCAAATGGTAAAAGTGGACATTCTGAGATCTTATAACTGCAAACATTCAAAAAAGCATTTGTCAGTAAAGAAATGTATTGAATAAGTTCCTCAAACCCCCGTGTCTTTACATGGCCCTCGGTCACCCCCCCTCCCCCAGAAAGTTCTTTCATTTTTTTCTCCTGAAGAGAATGGGAAGGGAGTTAACATTTGCTAAGTGCCTGTTATGTGTACAGCAGACACTGTGCTGGACATGTTATAAAGCAAGAAGTGAAAGCTTGCTCTCTCTTTTTCAGAGCCAGCTCCTCAGAGGGGCCATCACTGGCTGACCCCATCCACTATCCCAACTGCAGGTAACGATTCCTTCCTCCCTTCCTTTAAACCCCAAAGGTTTGTCTCCCCAACCAGTGTTTGCCCTACCCAAAGGACGGGGGCTGTTACTTATACTTATTTTGTATTCTCAGAGCCTTATCATGGTGTCTGCAGGTCAACAGGTGCTCAATAAAATTTGGCGGGTAAGTAAGTCATGTACAAGAAACCTATGCCATACCTGATTTTTTGGTATGCTGTTCCTCAACAAATTTTTTCTGTTCCTTCTGAAAATCTCCTATAATTGTCTGTCAAAAAATAACATAAAGAGTCAAATTACCTTGAAAAGTCTATTACTAGGTAAGAATTACATTTAAGATTTATAAAGTCTATTTGCGACATTTTTTCTTCAAATAAAAAGGCTAAAAAAGTGGTAGTTCCCCGTTCCACAGCAAGAGAATCATCAATGTTTTTCAATTTTAAGTCTACAACCCCCTTTATGATGAATTATTTTTCAAATGCAAAATAAAATGAGTTAAAAATTGAATTTTTGCATTATTCAAAAAAAGTAAGACAGCTCGAAGCTCATTTTAACAAAAGGTATACACAACGAAAACATCTACGTAACAAGCTATCTAAACTTTAACTGATGACCCATTAGTTCAAATAATTACCAACATAAATGAAATTAATTAGGCCCATTTTTCTTATAACTGTAAAAAATTAACAAACACAAGCCTAAGTATCTTAAAAGGGTTGTTCCTAATGAGCTAGGACTTCAAAAACTTAACCAAATGATGCAAAAGGATAAATATATTCTGAAGTGGTTATTGTTGAAAATTAAACTCATAATATAAAAAGTTTAGCATTATCCAAAAATATCAACATATGTTAGACAATATTAAAATAAAAACCAAGGTTATTTAAATCAGATGAGTTATATCACAGCCACTTGTTACACAAAAAGAGGGAAAAAACCCCAAAAATCTCAACTATTAATATTTTTATCAGAATATGATATCCTACTTGGGTTAATAAAGTTCATAAGAAGGGACGATACTAGCTGCTAATTTCTACTACCAAGATATTTAAATGTACCTTATCGATGATGTCATCTATCCTTCCTTCTTCTACTGATTTCTTTATCGTTTGTGCTGTTTCAGCAACTGATTCAGTTATTTTTTTTGTAGCGGCAGTCGCAAAGTTAAACAGATAGTCTGTAAAGAATAAAAAAAGAGTCTATGCTCCACTCGAGTACAATGATTACTGTATATGTAATTTCTCCCTTAAAGAGCTCTTATAAGAATCTTAAATCATAAGGCATGTTCCTTGTCAATCAGGACTTAAAAACAAAAAAATGGGAAGCACTGAGAATACTCCACTTTCTTGGGGAATTGGCCATCCCTTATTGGGCCTTTGATTCATCTCTTTCAAGGACCCTTAGCAAACTCCCCAGTTCTCCCCCAATAGCTGTTTCGAACTTGTCTTGCCCTTCTCCAGTCTCTAGTTCTAATTTATCTCAGTAAATAATCTCCCCTTCAACTTTACAAATTAAAATCAAGTCTCCTTTTCACTTTTCTTCCTTTCTAGACCCTAAGTATCCCATCTCTATTTTCTCCTTATTCCCTCCTGTTCAAAGAAAAAATGTCCCTCTTTTCCTAGATTAACTAATTCCATGATAATTCTGGGGGATTTTTAATAAATAGAAATCTTGGCAAGCATTAATATAAATATAAATCCTCCTTAACTAGGAATGAGCAAATATGTAGAACAAAATGAAACTGTAAGACACAAACTTTCAACTTCACAAAACAAAATGAAAACAAAACTGACTTTCCTGAAGACATGAAAAGACATATATGTCAAGGCTCTACTGCACTAGAATATAAAGGCCTGTACATAGACAAATATCATGTCAAAGTCCAAACTGCACAATCTGTGCCGCAGGAAGTGAGCTCAGGTATGTCCTGAAGCTGGACCTGCGGTGGGATGTTCCAGGGCAAGAAGGCTTTGAATCCCATGTCAGGGGAAAGACTCTAAATTAGAGCAGTCTTGCTTCTGCTAACTATGACTAGTCTACTTACCCACAGGAGTAAGATAAAATGGGTAGACAGCCACACTTTGTAAAAGTATTCTCTCCAGATAGACAAAGAAATCTAATGTTCTAAAAGTGCAGGGTTACCTTTAAGATTTCTCAGGAATAGTTACAATCAACCTTTATTCCTAAGGGGGGACTGCCACTTAAAAACTGTTATTTTGGCATAATAATCTCAACTCTGTACAGTGTACAGGAGTACACTGTCAACTTTTGGAACTCAGGCAGAAGAGAGGGTTGAAACGAAGAAAAGAAAGTAAAACATCTGTGAGTATCTCTCCACAACCTTATGGAAGGAGGAGGCAGATTGTGAACACTGAAAGTAGTCATTTGATGTTCATTTTTATTATGTCATTTTGGTCTCACAAGCATCCTGGGAAGAGTAGGTATAATCTGCCCAGTTTACAAATAGAGAAGCCGAGGCTCACAGAGAATAAATGATTTGTCCATTATGATAGGGCAGACCCAACCCCATTGACTGCCTAGCCAATAGCCCATTCCCTTCCTCCTGGCCAAAGAAACCCCAATTTTGATGGGTGTTCATCAAACCTGGGGGTGGTCTTAGGGACCCCAGACACAAACAATCAAGCTCTTCTCGTTAAACCCGTTTGTTGGACTTTCTGTAATTTGCAGCTGAATTTTCTGTAAGTTGCAAAATGGTATCACAATAAAGACAGTAAGTAGTGTAGGGAACTCAAACAAGGCTATCTGCCTTTAAGTGAAAAGCTGGTGTCTCGTGAGCAAGTGACAAGGGCTTGCAGAATTTAATGAAATAATAAGGGAAGATTTTAAAAGGCTAAAGAAACTAATCTATTTAGTGGAATTCAGGCTCAGAGATGTTTAATTTCAGTTTTCAAAACACAGATGGGTAATTTTAAAGATTACCTCTTAGGATGAGTATGTAGAAATAAAAAAAATCTGATCACCTCTCTTGTCTCACTGAAGGCTTGTGTATAAACTAAAAACTTGACATCTTTTTTAAAATCACATAAATATCAGAACAAAAAGAGCTCTCATTTATTTGGAAACTTTAAATTCCCAATGTGTGCGTGGGCGGGGAAGGGGTGGGGTACTTTCATCTATCCTTAGCTTCCCCAAGCATCAGGAGAGTCTGGTGATCACTAAGTGGTGAACACATAATGCAACACATAGATGATGCACTGTAGACTTGTACACCTGGAACTTATGTAATTCTTATTAACCAATGTCACCTCAATACGTTTAACAATAAAAAAAAGTCTGGTAAGGAAAGAGATGGCAGTATTAAGCTCCAAAGTAGACATCCATATTGAATATGCATTTATTAAAAAATATTCAGAGGTCTTTATTACTAAATACAAATGTGAGATTCAACAAACGTGAGATTCAATAAAGCCCTCACTAAGTTTTAAGAAGCCATTTTTTATATTTCCCTGAAGATGAATGAAAATGGTTCTCTAAGTTCTATGAAATCGGGTAAATCCCGACACCCTGCTTTTCCTAATGTGGCCCTTTTATCTATCTCAACTACTTAATATAGCCTTTCTGCTCTGGTCAAATTGATCTCACCTCTCCCCAATACATCAAGCTGATTTCTTACCAATTTTCTACACAGGAAATAGTCATTCCCTCTTCAGTGATTTTATTACACAGCACTTAGTTTTATTTCTCTTGTTCATTGTTTGGGGATCTTGGACTGAGATTATGTACTGCCATGATTTGAGATTATGTCTGTTTTCCGTGCCCCCTCACCCTGAAGTAAAACTTTTTGAAGGTTAGAGACTTCCTTATTCAAATATGTGTTTCTCCACTCTCAGGTTCGTTCTTTAAAAACGCTTTCTACATTTACTATCTACCTTTGCTGCAGTTCTTTCACTTGTACAGTTGTCTGCTTTAGGGCCTACTTTCTCAAAGACGTTTTCATTGACTGTTTAAGCCAGCCAAGGTGTCTCCAGAATCAGAATTACTAGAGCATATGTTTATCCTTCAAGCCTACTACTTTGACCCTCTTCCCTAACTACACAGTAAACACTGGAAAGAAATGCTACTGCTACCACTTACTATCAGTGTTAAGTCAGGGACAGGAACTCAGAGCTTCTTCTCCCAGCTCACTAGGGTGTTTAACGAATGAAACGAGATACCATTCATAAAACATTTAGTACTGAAACTTGCACATCACAGACAAAAATTGTCAGGAAAAAAAGTCCCACTGCGTTTAAAAAGGAGACGAATCTGACCAAGGCCTTCAATAACTCTTCCTCAGTTTACTGCGGACAATACATTCTGCCCTGAGGGCAAAAGGGCACTTTTTCAACCAACTCAAGCTCCCCAACGGCTCCCGTCCTGGGGGTGGAAGGTTGTGGAGATGAAAGTTGGTGAGTTGAACAAAAAAGGATTCCTTGTCCAACCTAAAGACGTCGGGCCACAACGCTTTACTGTGAGCCCTGCTCCCAATATTTTCCGTTTGCCAAGAGTGACAAGTCACGTAGAACTTCAGGCACATGACCTGACTGCTAGATGAAGCTTCGGCCTTGCCCAGTTCTTCACCAACTAGTCCCGTCCAGAGAGGGCCGACCCACCAGACACACCTTCTGCCACCCTCCCCACCCCCCCATCACTAGGGCCCGCGCCCTACGGGTGTCAAAAGGAAGGGTGCTGGCACTCCCCGACAGTCTCTGGTCCCGGGGGAGACTCACTGCTGAGGCCTTTGGCCTGGTGAAGGAGCTCCTGGTCCCCGACTTGCTGCAACTCCCCATCTGCCGACTCCACCGCCGCCTCGGAGCGCTGCTCGGGTGGAGCGTCTGCGTTAGGCTGCCCGTCTCCCTCGGACTGGCAGCCACCTGCTGCCGGCTGCTCCAAGCCAAGCCAACTGCTCAAACCCCGGAACATCCCGCCCTCGGGGCCGCCGTCGCGGTCCCGATCACTGCAGACCCTAGCAGGTGACGCCTATACGGTGCGCGTCTACCGAGGAGGTGACCGGAAGTGCGACCCCACAGCAGCCAATCTATCATCTCCCCGCCCCTATGGCAACGCCGGCGCCGGCCGCCTGTGCGTCATTTCCGCCCAAAGACCTCGCCCCGCTAGCTGTTTGTGTTTGTAACTACTCTTACGCGCGTGGAGAGCGAACGAGGAGTTTTTCCCACGTAGTTCCTCCCCGCCCCTTTTCCTCCATCGCCGACTTTGTAATGACTGACCTAGGCGTGTAAACGGCGTCTTTGTCACTCTAAGCAGCTTGGCTGGTGACTTGATCTCGCCTTTTCGGGTCCAGCTGTGGTGGCCCCGTGGAAATGGATATCTTTAGCCTTTTTCTGAGTAGGAATCAAAACTAGTCCAGAATCTCTAGGTCCCACTACCAATTACAGAGAATACGGAGGAAGGTGTTAAAGGACACCACAGGAGGCAGGCAAACCAGAGGACAAACAATATTGTTTACTCAAGTAAATTGCAACGAAAGGGAGAACGGGAACCTATAGATTAAAAACGATTTAAGAGACATAATGCATGACACTCCGTGGATTTTATTTGGATCCTAATCCAAACAAATACATTGGGGGGAAAAGAATGACTTTATAAGAATTGGAAATTTGGGGACTGGATAGGTCATGAAATTATGGATTGCTAAACTTTAAAATTTTTAATTGTGGTTGAAATACCCATAAAATTTATCATCTTAACTTTTTTTTTTCGGTTGTCAAGTGATCTTTAATTGAAATATTTCCCTTTGTAGTTCTTAACTAGCTGGGCATTCCATTGCACCACTGTTGATGTCATCTATGACGTCATCAGTGTGGCGGCACTTCCCAGTATCTCTTTAATGGCTTCAGAGAGTTCTCTAGCTAAAGATCCATATCGCATCTGTTGAGCAATTTTGACAATCTCATCAAAAGTGGTATTTCCACTGTGCTTAATTTTTGGTTTTTTGTGGTTTTTTTTTTTTGTTTTTGTTCTTTCTGTTTCTTGGCAGTTCTTTGAGTGCTTTGATGATCAGGGCAGAGTCAGAAGGTACTACTTCAATCTGTGCCTGTCTGTTCTGAATGGTCAATTTCTCTGTAATCCTCACACTCTTCCAATCCCTGGTGGCTTTGGCAATGTCACCACCAGACTCTTTTGGAGGCAGACCCAGAAGGCCAATCTTGGGGACCAGGCAGACGTGGTACCCCACCAGTGCACCTCAGAAATGTGACTTTGATGTCGTTGGGATGGAACTTTGGCAGCATGTTGGAGGTGGCTATTGTCAGATGAACCTGAATTCCAGACGACTGAAGAAAGTTGTCGAAAGCATAAGGCCATCTTAACCTTTTTTAAGTGTACACATAAGTAGTGTTAAGTACATTCACATTGCTGTGCGACCAATCTCCAGAACTCTTTTCATATTGCAAAATGGAAATTCTGTACTCATTAAACAACTCCCCATTCTCCCCTCACCCTAGCCCTTGGCAACCAACCTACTTTCTGTATGAATTTGATTACTTCAGGAATCTCATTTAAGTGGAATTGTACCATATTTGTTGCTGTGACTGGCTTATTTCACTTAGGAAATGTCCCCAAGGTTCATTTATATTGTAGTATGTGTCTGAATTTCTTTAAAATTCTGCCTTAAATAAGGCTACTTTTAAAAAGGCTGGATAACATTCCATTGTATGTCTACACCACATTTTATTTATCCATTCACATGTTGATAGACATAATTGTTAATTTTTAAGTTGTAATTGTGTGTGTGTGTGTGTGTGTGTGTGTGTGTGTGTGTCTTTAAAGGGATTCTTACCTTTTAGAGCAGGGGCATCCAATCTTTTGGCTTCCCTGGGCCACATTGGAAGAATCGTCTTGGGCCACACATGAAATGCACTAACACTAATGACAGCTGATGAGCTTAAAAAAAAAATAGTCGCAAAAAAATCTCATAATGTTTTAGGAAAGTTTACAAATTTGTGTTGGGCTACATTCGAAGCTGTCCGGGGCCGCATGTGGCCCATAGGCCACAGGTTGAACAAGCTTGTTTTAGAGAGTCCTACTGAGATATTTACCAATGACATGATAGGATGACTGGCATTTGCTTCAAATTAATACCGGATGGGGAGAAATGGGTGGGGATATAGATGAAAAAAGCCTAGCCATGGGTCATAACTGTCGAGGCTGGGTGGTTATACTATTATGTCTGCTTTTCCATATATTTAATCTTTTCCATAATAACATGTAAACAAATGAACAAAAAGCTGGCTAAATGAACAGGTACCTCTGCAAAGCAGGGAGTTCATGAACTTATTTCCCAAGCATGGTCTCAAGCAATCTGGTGGTGAAGGGCACCCATTACTTCTCTTCCTCCCCCCACCATCTGGAGAAGAGGAGCCTAGTGCTGGTGAATATGTGGGGGATGGATTACAATTCTGATTTCCCTGCTCTCCAGTTTTCCAGCCTCAGGTATATTTACAATTTAGGTCCAGGACTTTAGCATAAGAAGCCCAACCCATTTTGTTTTTCCAAACAGCTTTATTGAGATATAAGTCACATGCCATACAACTCACCAGTTTAAAGTGTACAATTCGATGGGTTTTGGTATATTACACTATTAATTTTCAAAGTGATGGTAAATTATATATAACATAAAATTTGCAATTTTAACCATTTTCGAGTGTGCAACTCAGTGGCATCAATGACATTCTAACCCGTTTTTAGAGTCTGAGTATTGATTCAGCTTTGAAAGTCAAGAGACATCTTAGGACCAATGCCTTTTTAGGATTTATTGAGTCAGTGAGAACCTGAAAGTAAGTGGTCAGCGCTTTCCAGAAAAAGGATATTTGGTTCAAATGTGAATGGAATGAGCCCAGGCTTCTAGTCAGAAGACTAGGAGGAGGTTCTAACTCCACAATCTAACAAGGTAATGCCTTTGACTTGTTACTCTTCAAGTTTCTTCTCTTCCAAAAGGAATCCAGTGCTGGCCCTCCCAATAGCAGAGGTGAGGCCAAGCCCATTTAGCTCTACTTTTGCTTATCTCCAGGAGCACCCAAAACCTTGGTGAAGGTTGTGTTTCCTGAGGGACAGTTTTACAATCACTCTGAAAGGAAGACTTCTTCAAAATAAAAGATTAAAAAAACAACAACAGCCATAACTAGTCAATTTAATGACAGACTTCTTTTCCTCTCTTTTTTATCCTCAAGGCTATGCTGGTAGTAAGTCATGAATAAACACTTGTTTAATGAGGATACACCCTTATCCCACAGAAATCATCCCTCTGGACCCTGTTTTCAAATTTGTTTTTCTGCTCACTGTTTTTCCCTTTTGGACCACTAATACAATAGTTATCATAGTAACCCCTGTGTATTCACAAAGTATCTTTCTTCCATTAGCTTCACAGATTAGTGAAATAAAATAAAGATGAGGCCCTACATCCTGTGGTGAGGAGTTTGGCTTTGGAGACAGGCGTTTTGTATTGATATCGAGGAAAAGCAGAGTTTGCCACCCCAAAATATGCCTTTTGGGATATTGATTATTTTAAACTGGTTATTTTTAAGAAACAAAGTAATCAGGAAGAAACTTTGCTCCTCCCCTGCCCCCATACCCCCCCACCCCCACCACCACCATAATGCCTAAAAGGAATTTAGATGGAGGACCTGCTCCAGGAAGGGAGATCTCCTCACACATAACTACAGTTTAATATGAACTAGTGTGTGATAGAGAGGAACCTAGCAAGGCCCATTTGTTCAAAGTCCTCCTGTACCCCATTGTTCAAGATGGCCCTATAAACGTTAGGTTACCAAGCACTTGCATCTATCTCCATGTGAATTGCCTTCCTGCTCCTTAAAATCCCCCAAACAACACCTCCCACCCTTCTCCTTAGCCCAAGATGGCATATACAAGGTAAGCCTTAATTGCCTGATTTGTCCTCGGGGCTCATATTCTTATGGAACCCCCACATGTACATATGTAATAAATTTTGTCATTTTCTCCTATTAATCTGTCTCATGTTAATCTGATTATTAGTCCAGCCAGAAGAATTTAAAAGGGCAGGAGGAAATATTCTTTTTCCTTGCCACAATGTCCTGGTCTTGCTACTTATATTAACTAATGTAGCTTTGGTCAGGGCACTTCACATCTCTAAGCCTCAGGTTCTTCATTACAAAAAGAACATAATAACGGTCGTGGTTGTGAAAAGGAAAATAAGTTCTGAAATGGGGAAGGAAGCCTTACATGCATGGCAGGTGTTAATATTACCATCAATGTCAACCCGGCTCGCCAGCATGCTTTCCACTGGGTCCTCTGGAAGACTTGTTTCATAGCAAACTCTTCTATGCCTCCAGCCTTTTTACGAGGTGTTTCCTGCTTTTAAAAAATGTATGCATGTATGTACGAGAGCTGTCTGGAAAAAAATCCAGCCATAAATGCTTCTATTTTTCATATTAACATGGCTGGAAATATTCTTGGCCCTCGTAGAGACTTGGGTCTCCCCTCCAGTTCCTGCCGCCTGGAGCCTCTATTCATTTTCCCAGAAGTTGACGTCACTATCCCTAGCTCCTTACTGCTTCTTTCATGACACTGTTCTGTCATCCTTAGGCAGGAGAAACTCCCTTTTGTTTTGAAACTCGTTTAATTTTGTCACACAACCCTCTACCCTACCTTGCTGCTGTCACCTATTAGCTTTTGGTCATTCCTCCACATTCACTGAAGACTTGGTTTCCTGGCTTCAACTGACTCATCCAAGTTCCACCATTCCTCCCGGGTCCTCGATGTCCTGCACACTGGCCTGGTGGGTGCTAGACCCAATGCCAGCGACACCCCTCTCACTTGATTCCATTTCACCAGTCACAGCCTACACCGCATCATCCAAAAGTGCTTCCCCTTTGAGGTCTTTAACACCAACGCCACACTCTGGTGACAAGTCACCAGCTCCCTCATTCCCAGGGGCCCTTGTCTGCGGTTCCTCTCTTTTCTTTCTCCCAGTCTATCAGCTTGCTGCTGCTGTTTCCTCTGTGAACTAGACCTCTGGTTTTATCACAAATACCTATATTTATATACTGACCTGTAAATATCTTGTAAAATTGTATCTGGACATCATTATACAATTATGGTTTCTAAACTCCACTAGGGTTCAATGACTCTTGTCTAACTTGGCACACTAGAGTGTCAAAATTTTCACCACTTTCCTAACCCATTTCACTCCAAACCCTTCTGTTGTCCATAGTTACTTCCTTTCTCCTTCAGTGGTTTGTGAATGTTCTTCCCTTTGCCTTCATAACCTCCTGTGTTCCTTTCCTAGTACCAACCATCCTCCAAAATACTCTGAAAAAGTCATTTGATGAAGCCCTGATTGTCGGCTTCCCTGCCTTTTTTTTTTTTTTTTTTTTTTTGGCTACGCAGGGATTGTTCCAGTAGACGTGTACACCCTCTCAGACCGTGCAAAGGCAGGTATCCTGTTTTATTTTGCTCCTCTCCTCAGCACTCCCGCAGTTCCTGGAGTGTAGCAGGGGACTCACAAACATCAGTGACAGTGAGGTTCCTTACAGTGGTGAGAAGAGGACGACGGGAGGGCCCAAGAAAGGGTCTCAGCTCGGCGGGAACGTGCTGTTCACCTGGGTCCCCGGAGGGCCTTTGCGAAGTGAGCCGCGGAGGGGAGGAGCAGTCCACGGGCCGAGCGGGGCCTGGGGCCAAGTGCGTCCAGGGCAGAGGGCGACGGGAAGCTGTCTGTGCCGGAGGACTCACTTTTTAGGCGCTGGTTTTGTTGCATTGCACAAATCTGGGTGCAAACCCCAAGCTCATCAGCGTGAGTCAGCTGGGCCGGCGCCGGCAGGAGAGGGAAAGGTGGGCAAGGAGGGCGCCACGCACCCCGAGGCCTGCGTCAGCGGCGGGAAGAACCAGGGGGCAACACGAGACACCACTAGAGGCGGCCCCCTCCCCAGCCCCAAAGGTGAGCATGGGCTGGCCGCGAGGCGGAGCCCGTCGTCCCCATTCGCCACCCTCCAGGCACCACCACCACCGCGCAGGTAACCCCCCGCCCGGCCCTCCCCCGGACCCCCAGGGCCTCAGCGCCGGGGCCGCCCGCGTCCTCAGGGCGTCCCGGCCGGCGCCCTCAGCCCGGGTGCGCACGGAAGGCCGGGCCTTTGTCACCTCCCCGATGGCGTCCGCACCCAGTCCGAGCGAGGCCCGCGGCCGGGCGCATCCCCGCACCCCACTCACGCAGACCCAAGAGGTGCGGGGCCGGGGTCGCCCCGCGGGCACCCACTCTGCGATCCGAGCTCTCGTAGCCGCGACCTCGGGTCGGTTGCGTCGCGTCTCCGGGGTGCGCTTCTCCCCTCCCCGTTTCCCCCGGGCCTGGGGAGCACAAGAGCCCAGAGATGGCGTTGGCGGAAGTGAAGCCCCGAGCGGAGTGAGCCGGCCTGTGTCCTCCTGGCCGCTGCACTCCTTAAACAGCGACCCTCGCGTTTGCCCCACAGTCGCTGGAAGGGCACACTGCGCCCAAGGACGCCGCGGCTACAAAATTGCTTTCCTTTTGCACCCATTCTTACAAATTTGATGTGTCATTTACATACAATAAAACGCCCTCTTTGAAGTGTGCAGATAGGGGTCTGACCAATTATTCACTCGTGTAATCACTACCCTGACACGGACATAGACCATTTTCCTCACTCCAGAACGTTCCCTCCTGCCCCTTCTAATCAATCCACAACCCCCCCGCCTTGATTTCTATCACAGCTTAATTTGGCCTATTCTGGGGCTTCATAACATGGGATCGTTCAGTAAGTACTGGCGTTTCTAACATTACGTTTTAAATGGCCGTCGTTGACAAGGTTTCTCTTGGTGCTTCTGATGTTTTTGGTTGCTCTGGGCCTGCGGTGTCCAGTGTGGCAGCCACTCGCCACATGTGGCTCTCGAACACTGGACATGTGGGGAGTCTGAATTGAAATGTGCTGTGAATAGACACACCTGATTTAGGAAGACAGTACCAAAAAAAAAAAAAAAGGATTAAGGATTAGAATGAAAGTATTTTGGGTACATTGGGTTGAATAAGATTATTAAAATGAACTACATTGGTTTCTTTTTTACTGTGGGTACTAGGGAATTTAAAATTACGCAGGTGGCTCGTGTGCTGTTTCTGTAGGAATGCAGACGGTGTAGCCCTACACACTCCTATTTTACAGACAAGAAGTTCTGCTTACTGTATACATGTGAGTAAATGAAAACTTCAGTCTTCACCCGGAGAAAAAAAAACATCTCTACTCAAGGAAGTAGCTTGAAGAGCCTGCCTTTTCCTGCGGCTTTAAAGCTTTGCTTCACTCTTAACCTGTTTGCTTAAAAGAAGAAAAAGAGAACTAGGTGTCTCCTTGGTATTAAGTGACATTTTCAAAGAGATCTTTGTAAAATATCTAATGTACTTTAAAAGGGTATCTTGTGCTTTTGAAACTATGTAAAACTACTAATTGCCTATACCCCCAAACCACCTAAATATATCAAAAGTTAGCATTTGGGGGTACTTTAGACCAGTCTTAATTTTTTAAAAAGTTGAGATAATATTATACTTAATTTTATATCCTGTGTTGTTCATGGCACGTGGGCATATCTTACATGTAAAATTCTTAGGCTTTTTGACGGTCACATAATATGACTTCACATGAATACACTCCACCTCTCTATGGCATTTTTTGATTTTGCTAACTTTTACAAATGGAACGTCATTTTAATAGTGTAACAGTGCCAGAAAAAGGTACAATTATAGCACCGCTTATTTGCCCCTTAATTGAACAGGAAAGGTGAAGTCCAAAAGGGCAGGGACCTTGACTTTTTCTTCACCCCCGGAATCCACAAGACCTGGGAACATGTCAAGCATACAGTAGACATTAAGTATCCTTTTGTGAGCTGATTGAATCAGCAGGTAGATGGCTCTGAAAATGTGAACAGCTGGCTTCATTTAGCACTTAGGCATTCTCTTGTAAATGCCCACGTACCTCTATAAGGCAGGCACTGCTAGGATCTCTGTGTACTGGGTAGGTAGAGAAAATCGAGGTTCAGATAAATTGAAGTTGCCCAGGATCAGAGCTGTAAATGACAGAGTCAGCATTTCAATCCAGGCTCTGACTCGAGAAGGGGCATTTATCAAAATGGAAGAAATCAACCGTGGGATGGGTAAGAGAGGGCTGTGAAGAAATGACCACTATAATGACTACCTGGGCCAGTAGGAGTAGAAAGAGATGAATATTCAGATACATTTTGAATCTATAGGGGAGCATTTTGGGTTTGGATTGAGACTTTTTAAAGCTAAATCTAGCTCGGTGGGTGGATGGTCACGTGGTTTAGGAAGAGGAACAATGGCATTAAAGGAAATCAACTGTATTGTGTAGAGAAATGCAGTCCCAGGGACTTAGGGAAGTCTTTTGGGATGGCACAGGTACGTTGTGGATGGCTTTGGTTTACTTGCCCTGACTATGATCAGCTAGTTGAAATTGAACTCACAGGTTGGAAGTGAGATAACTTTACCCCTTTCAGTTAAGATAGTTTGCATTCAATGATAAGCAGAGGACACTATAAAATCAGAATGGATATTCCTTTGAGGAGGACTGACAAATAAGATAAATGGATCATTGAAATACTTTCTACCTGATGGATTTTGTGCTTAGTTTCCAAGTATTTAAAAAAAAGATTGTGAATTACAATAGAGAGTGGGATTTATACTTAGTAGCTTTTATGAGTTACTCTCTTTCTTTGCAGTTGTAATTTTGTATTAGTAGTCTTAGTTGCCCATTTGCCTGCCTCTCACGACTATGCTCTTAAGGTTCCAGGGGTGTCCAACCTTTTGGCTTCCCTGGGCCACATTGAAAGAAGAAGAATTGTCTTGGGCCACACATAAGATACACTAATGATAGCTGATGAGCTAAAAAAAGGTCAATGCATAATTTTCTTAATGTTTTAAGAAAATTTATGAATTTGTGTTGGGCCGCATGCGGCCCACGGGCCACAGGTTGGACAAAGGATTCTAGACATTGCCTCCAAGCGGAAATACAGGGTGATTTGGGGAGGCTACCTCATTTCCCCCTTATTTTAAGGGATCATAATCTTGTGCTGACTATTTTTCAGTCACTTCATACATTCTTCCTATTTTAAAAGTTGTTTACAGCAACCAGAAGTGGAAGTCCTCATGATTTTCTTATAATGGCAATTTAAAGAAGATTTTATTTCAAACTACTTTTAGACTTATAGAAAAGTTGTAAAACTAGTACGGAGAGTTTCACTCTACCGTATTTTGCCATGTTTAATATGTACTTCTTTGCCCAAATTTATGAGGGAAAAATAAGGATGCGCATTGTACATGGGTAGTACTAATTCCATGTGTTTAATTCTTTTATTTATGCTTATGAGTTAAAAGTGTAACTCTAGAAATCAATAATGATACCTGTATGCAAAATAATGCCCTGGAATATGATAATAGTTTTATATATATATATATATATATATATATATATATATATTTTTTTTTTTTTTTTTTTTTTTTTTTTTTTTTTTTTTTTTTTTTTTTTTTTTTTTTTTTTTTTTTTTTTTTTTTTTTTTTTTTTTTTTTTTTTTTTTGCTTTTTGGTATGTGGGTAGCTCCCCGGCTGGGAATCGAACCCAGGCCGCAGCGCTGACAGCGCCAGCACTGAAGCCTTAAGCCACTACACCACCAGGGAACTCCCTATAAAAATTTTTCTACATAAAATTTCTTATACCTTGTATCTGTTCTTGTGTTTTGTAATTATGTATTTGTTACATAAAATTTCTTGTGCCATAATATGTTAAAAAATGCTATAATTCCTTTATAATATAAAAAGTACCTAAATGTAAACAAATAAAATTTTAAATTAAAAAATTCAAACAAAAGATTTTTTTCCCTGAAAGTTTGAACCAAAATCGTGGGTGCACATACAGTACTTTGCTTGCAGAAAGTAACTACAGCGTCTTACATAAAGACAAAATTAAAAACCTGGAAGATAAAGCTTTGTTTCAAGTTTTAAGAATTTAATTTAGATAGAAAAATGCTGTGCACCTTTGAAATTCTGGTTTAAGGCTCTGCTTTACTGGTTTGAGAGCATGTTTCTCTTCTCTGAGCCTCAATTTTATTACCTTTCAGGTTATATCTGGGTGCTAGCACCCAGCTATTCCTCTGCCAATGAAGTACATCCTGGTCACTGGTGGTGTCATCTCGGGCATTGGGAAAGGGATCATTGCGAGCAGCATTGGGACGATTCTGAAGTCATGTGGACTCCGAGTTACTGCCATCAAAATCGACCCCTATATCAACATTGACGCGGGCACTTTTTCACCTTACGAGCACGGTATGAAAGACAACCACTTCCTGCTTTATAAAGCGTTGGGGAAACTCGCAGTTCTTTCTTGTATTTTGGGTTATTTCTTTAGCATAGAATTCCAGAAGTAGAGCTGCTGGACCATACATTACGAATACGTGAATGCTGTCTTGCTCGTTGGTATAGTGTTCAGATTGCTGATGACATTCCCACCCTTCTGGAAAACAGCGTATGAGGACACCGTTTTCATTGTACCATTTGCAGTACAAATTATGTTTTATTTGATCATAAAGCTAATATGTTTCTCTTAATATTGTTAAGAGAAAAATTCAGACAATATAGACTATATTGACAATTATGTTGACAATATAGAATGGCATGAAGAAAAAAAACATCCATTTTTCACTTCCTGGAGTGATTATTATTAATGTGGACATTTTTTTTTTTAATATTTTTAATTTTTTTTTTTTCTTTTTGGTATGTGGGTAGCTCCCTGGCTGGGAATCGAACCCAGGCCGCAGCGCTGACAGCACCAGCGCCGAAGCCTTAAGCCACCAAACCACCAGGGAACTCCTAATGTGGACATTTTGATATACAATCAGGGGTGCCAAAAAATGTACACCCATTTTAAGAGATGTCAACATTGCTCAAGCAGTAGTTCCCCATAATCAGAAGTGTCTGGATGCTGATGGTAACCACTTTGAGCACCTTTTGTAATTGCAGAAGTCAGGCAGGACTTGTATTCATCTTTTGTTATTGGTATATATTGAGTATTACAATTTTAATACAGTTTTTTCCTTGCTTAAAATGTGTATACATTTTTTTGGCACCCTCTGTAGTATTTATTTTTAAAAAGTCATTAGACCTTACATACTCGAACTTTCTTTTTAAATTTTTTTACATACAATTAGGAAAGTGCCTAAATCATAAGTGTATCTCTTGATGAAATGAACATACCATTTAAGCAGCCCCAGATCAAAAACCAGAACCCCACACTTTGCTCCAAAACCATCAAGGTAACTGCCATCCTGTCTTCTATCATCATAGTTAGCTTTGCTTGCTTTTGAACTTTAAATGAATTGAATCTTACAGTCACATTATTTTACATCTAATTTAAAAAACTTAATATACTGTGAATATTTTTATGTATTCTGTACTCTTAAAGGCTACATAGAATCTGAACAATAATAGGAAATAATTTTCAGTGTATTGATATAAACAACACTGTGATGGAAATTTTTAAATTTATTTTTTTAAACATCTACGTGTGGATTTTCTGATTTGACAGGTAGATATGTTATTCATGCTTTTGACACATAATGCATATTGCCAAAGGTTTTTAAGTTCATGATCCTTTATCTATAACTGTAAAATCCAAAAAGTTTTTAAAATTTAAAATTCTTCATAAGTTTGTGACTATTTATAGTCTTGTTTCGAAAGTTTTGAAAATTGAAAAATCTTCATAAAGCTGTGGCCATTTCTAGTCTTTATTCTGATTGAAATGTGTATAGTTATTTATTCCACTCAGAACGTGTTTGCTTTGGGATGTTTTCTAATATATGGAAAGTATTCTGTGTTACCTTTCTATAATCAGAAAAATTCCAAATTCCAACTTCCGTCTTGTCACCAAGAATTTTCCGGTAAGGCTTGTGGATCCGCACCAGTTTACAGCCTCATCAACAATGTATGAGAAGGCTCAGTTCTTTATACCCTTGCTGAATATTATTCTTTTTAAATCTTACTAACCTGAGAGTAAACCAAAAAAAAAAAAAAAAAAAAAAAACAAACAAAAACAAAGAAGCCTATTTCATTGTTGTAATTTAGATTTGATTTTCATTTTGCCTGTGGAATAACTTATTCAAGTCTATGGTATATTGTATTTTTGTTTGAAACTGTCACCCAACATCCTTCTGTGGAGTATATTTCCCTGCCCTATTGACTTTGGCCTTTGGTCATGTAGGGTGGTTAACTAGACATGGTTTGTTTGGAACTTTCCTGGTTTTGAAACTGAAAGTCCCACATCCTGGGAGCCCTATTATTACTCCTGGGCAAACTTGAGAGGTTGGTCACCATATTTGGCCATGTGATTTCCTCTGTCTATGGAATATTAGTGAATATGACGTAGGCCTTGTTGAAGTACAAATTTTCAGTGCAGTGGCATGAGTTGGCTCGGTTTCTTCTGTGCTTCTGCCCTCTGCCATGAGAACTGCCTGCCCCTTATAGAGATTTCTTCGTCATCCTGGGTCCTGGAATGAGAATGCCCAGAGCAGACTCACAACTGACCCACAGCCTCCGCATAACATGAGAGAGAATTCAGTACATGTTTTTAAGTCTCTGAGATTTTAAGCTTGTTTGGTATGCAGTAAAATTGACAAATGCCATGTGTTACGTCAATTTTCCTTGGGGTTTTAAAAATGATTTTAAAGAGTACTTGATGTAAACTATATTAACCTATATTTATCACATGTACGTATACTTTTACTCTATTTGAAATTTGCCTTCATATGACCTCTGTTAGTTCCCGATACATTTCAATTTACCATTTATGTGATTAAGTGTACTCTATCGACTATTTCCTTTATGGTTTCTGCCTTTGATGTCACCTTTAGGCTTCTCCACCACAGGAATAGTTAAATATTCATTCATATTTTCTTCTGGAACTTCTATAGTTTAATTTGGTTTTACTCTGACATTGTTAACCCATCTGGTATGAGGTAAGGATGTAACATAATTTCTTCCTGACTAGCCAATTATTCCTCGTGGCCTTTATCAAGGATTTCATCCTTTCCCCACTGACTTGAAATACCACCTTCTATTATGTTCTAAATTTCTGTCTATACTTAGGTCTGTCTTTGTACTCTGTTTTCTTCCAGATCTCTTTGTTTCTTCCTGTCTACAATTTTTAATAGGTGCAGCTTTTTATTATTAAGTAGATCAGGTCTTTTCTCATTATTCCTTTTCTTCTTTTTAAAAAAATTTCAGGGGCTCCCTGGTGGTGTAGTGGCTAGGCTTCAGCGCTCTCAACACCGCAGCCTGGGTTCGATTCCCAGCCAGGGAGCTACCCCGCTCCCCTCCAAAAAAAATTTAGAATGTTCACTGTCTTGAAGATAAACTAGCAATTATTTCCTAGAGTCAAACTTTAGAAGAAATCAAATTGGAGTTCTTGACAGAAATTGCTTTAAATTTATAAATTAATTTGGGAGAAATTAAACATTGAAAATATTGACTGGTCCATTCAGGAACTTTCTGGTTTTTTTGTTTTTTTTTTTTTTTTTGGTTGATTCCCTGAGCAGGGATCGAACTCAAGCCGCGGGGGTGAGAGCACTGAACCCTACCACTACACCACCAGGGAACCCCCCCATTCAGGAACTTTCTAAGTGGCTTTCATTTTATTCATACCCTCTTTTATGTCTCTAAAGTAAGGTCTTTAAGTTTTCTTCATATAAGTCCTGTACATGTCTTTGAAGTTTATTTCTGTGTATTTTGTATACTTTGATTTTTATTTTTAAGTTACATATTAAATTCCTTTATGTAATACAGACCTTTTTGGATATTTTGGGGTTTTTTTTGTTTTGTTTTGTTTTGTTTTGCGGGTGGGGTGGGGGGTGGTTCCCTGGCTGGGAATCGAACCCAGGCTGTGGCATTGAGAGCGCTGAAGCCTAGCCACTACACCACCGGGGAGCCCCCTGTTAATGTTATCTTATTCCATATTTATACATATAGAAATATACAGGGTCTGGCACAAATAACACCCCTTTCATGAGCTGGTAATCTATACCAAATTTTTTATTAAAAAATCGTGACCATGTATGGTTATGACTTTGTAATAACACCCTAACTCAAGTCTGGGCGTTATTTCTGCCAAACCCTGTATATGTATATGTATTTCAATCTTCCTTTGCTCACTGTTGTTCATTATATGGGCTTTTATTTTTATTTATTTTTTGGTTTGTTTATCACACCTGTTTTTCTTCCAAGTAAACTTTGGTGTCACTGTCAAGTTTTTAAAAATCTGTTGGAATTTTAATTATAGTTACATTAAATCTAAAAAGCTGTTTTTGAAGACTTGTCATCTGTTGTTTTTCTTTCTCTTCTAGGAATATAATGCATACATACTCTTACTTTTTTTCATAATTGTGTTTATTTGTTTGTTTGTTTGTTTATTTGTTATTAGTTTCAGGTGTACAAAACAAATAATGATCAGACATTTACACACCTTACAAAGTGATATAAACCCAACAAGTCCACTACCCAACTGATACCGTATGTAGTTATTACAATAGCATTCACTATATTCCCTGTGCAGTACTTTGCATCCTGTGACTATATATATATTTTAATTATAGTTGTCATTCAATATTATTTTATATTAGTTGCAAGTATATAACGCAGTGGTTAAGCATTTATATAATTTATGAAATGATCCCCTCATTAAGTCTAGTACCCATCTGACAGTATACATGTTTTTACAACATTATTGACTATCTTGCCCATACAGTCATGGGATTGTTTTTTGACTACCAAAATCTGTACTTCCTGATTCCATCATCTTTATCACCCATCCCTCTAACACCCCTCCCATCTAGCAACCATCAGTTTATTCTCTGTATCTATGGGGGCATACATACTCTTAAAATTTAGGAACTTATAATTTGAAGACCTTTGTCACATACCTGGAGTATTGCCAAACTGGATCTGACCTGAATTACCTAAAGGGATTTCAGAGATCTTTCCATTTGTCAGAAGTTAAAATGATCAAAGTTAAAAGACTTCCATAGATTGGTGCTTCCTGATTAACATGAGAAAGTGGCATTTGAACTGGAAACAGAATTTGGGAACTGTAAAAATATTGCAATTTCATCAATTTGCTCTTTTTTTTTTTTTACTTTTTTTATTGTTAGACTTTTTGGGGTGACATCTGTTAGCAAGGATTACATAGGTTCTAGGTGTACAATTCTAGAGTGCATTGTCAACTTGTTATATAATAAGTTCACCACCTCATGTGACTTCTCTTTCCATCACCTTATATTTAACTCCTCCTTCCTCCTCTCCTACCCCCTCCCCTTTCTCCCTTCCCCTCCCCACTTGTCCCCAAATAAACATTAAACTATTGATTGTGTCCATGGGTTATTTGTTTGTTTGTTCGTTTTTTTTCTTTGTTGCTTTCAGTTTCACAGTCATACAGTTTTTGGTTTCTTCTGTCTGGCTTATTTCACTTAAATTTGCTCTTTTGTCCTTAAAGTTAGAGATCTTCGAGAACACACCTAGGTACCTGATGAGAGAGACATAAATGAGGATATAAAAGGTTTCTGAGTAGGTTTTTAGCTAGCCAACCTTTTGCTTTGCTGTGAACATTTCACAGTAGGAGTAAATGATAGAATTTCCTTAATCAGGGAAAGGTTTGATTCTTACAGGATGGCTTTTAGAACATTGGACTCCCAATGGATGCTCCCAATTGACACCGGAGACCCAGCGACGTGCCTAATAGTCAATGCCAACGCTCCTCGTGTGGTTAGGTCTACATCTACCCTTTTTCATAGTGCTGTTGTGCGGTGACTTATTGCACACGCTGGCTTTTTTGCCTCACTTTCATCAAGTTGTCCTGTGGACTCGCTGGGGCCTGCTTTTCACCTACTAAGTGTGGATTTAACCAAGGTGGGAATTGATCAAAACTTTTTTGTGCCAATTCCAGAGTCCAAGACACTGATGTTTTGAAATAAATGGCTATGAATTTCAAAAATTCCTCTTTCAGAGTCCCTTTTACATGTGGTATATGATGAGTATAGAAAAGTTAAATCTTTTTTATTTCATCATTTTCTTACTTATTTTATTGGGGTGATGTTAGTTAGTAAAATTATATAGGTTTCAAGTGTAAAATTCTCTAATACATTGTCTATGTGCTACATTGTGTGTTCACCACCCAGAGTCAGTTCTCTTTCCATCACCATATATTTTTGTTTGTTTCTTTGTTTGTCTTGTTCTTTTGTTACTTGCAGTTTTATATGCCACATATGAGTGAAGTCATATGGTTCTTGACATTTTCTGTCTGACTTCTTTCGCTTAGCATGATGATCTCAAGATACATCCATGTTGTCACAAATGGCAGTATTTCATCTTTTCTTTTGTCTACTCTGAGTAATATTCCATTGTATATTATGTACCATGTCTTGTTTCCATGTCTTGGCCACTATGAATAGTGCTGTCATGAACATACGGGTATACCTATCTTTGTCATTGCTGTTGTTATTTAAGGGACACATCATGAAGGCTGTCTGGAAAGGATCCAGCCACGTAATATGAAGAATAGAGCCATTTATGGCTGGATTTTTTCCGGATAGCCCTTGTATATCTTTATGGATAAATGGTTTTTGGAGTTGTGGGGTAAATACCCAAAAGAGGGATTGCTGGGAAAGCTAAATCTTGAAGACAGAATTTTGGTAAGCATTTTAAAAAAATATACCGTAATAGGATATCAGAATTTTTTTCTGATGCATTTTGAAGGATATAATTGAATTGTTAAGTTTTCCCATAAAGATAATGGAATGATGATAGAATATGGCTTATATATAAATAAATCTCTTAGCAGCTTTCTAATAAAATGTGTCTGACTATAAAAAAATGATCTCCTGGAAGCAAATTAAAATTTTTACATTGCCTTTTTATTCTAGGTGAAGTGTTTGTCTTAAATGATGGTGGAGAAGTTGATTTAGACCTTGGGAATTATGAAAGGTTCTTGGATATTAACCTTTATAAAGACAACAACATCACCACTGGGAAGATATACCAGCATGTGATTAACAAGGAGAGGCGTGGCGACTACCTAGGGAAAACAGTACAAGGTATTATATTCCACGAACATTGGGAAGCCCTGAGCACCCACACCCTGCTCAAAATAGACGTGACCATGACAAAGTCCCTGGACTGTACAAGTTCTAATCCTTTGCAAATCCCTGCGTTCTTTTCCTTTTCATTTTTCTTAAAGGTGTCAAGTTCATCCTCCATGTTCCTGATTGTATTTTCATCAGTCTTTTTTTTTCTTTTTTACTAATGCCATTGCTTCCCCTAGTCCATATATTTGCCTGTCTCTGTCTCTGTCTCTCTCTAGCTTTTAGTTATAAAATCCATGGAGAACCATTTATTCACCATTTTTACCTGATTGGGGTGCAGTGTTGTTGGGGTTTTTTTTAGTTTGTTTTTTTGTCTTTCTTTCATTTAACATGTTCTTTTTCTTCTTTTCTCTTGTATCTTTGCATGAATGATGATTATTCCCCTTTGACGAAGGACACCACTGGGGAGGGACTGGGGGATTGAACTGGAGTGGCAGGTAGCACGGTCTCTGACCCTTTTCTCGCCAACCCTTTCACTGGATGGTATGATTCTCTTTTGTCTTAGAGGAGATCCCCCCTGACACCTCAGAAGTCTTATATTTGTATGCTCCTACATGGTAGAGTAAAGGTGATACTTCCCCATCCTCTTTAAATCCCTTTCATGTTGGAACCAGCTGAGTTGTAGATGTAGGACTAGGACAGGTGGAGATCCAAAGATCAGCCATGTTATTGCCAAAACTGGACGGTGTGCCCAGATCTCCAGTACAATTATGCTTTCTAATAGTTTGTCCCCAAGTGTCCGTCTTGGGAAGACCCATGAGAGGGAGAGTTGCTGCCTCACACTTGCTATGTCCCAATGATGGAAGAGATGGCAAGGCCCCAGACCTGGGTCCTGACCCCTGACCCCCTTGCTGCCCACATGGAGGCAGAACCCAGCAGACCTCATCCTCCTTGAAAGGAGTAGGCCAGGCATGCGTAGTGAGTCGTTTGAAGTGCACCAAATCAGACATGACTTCCTCCTGCCTGGAGGGGGCAGCAGGTGTGAGGCGGGGCTTGTGACAAGTGCACCTTCGCCTCAGCTTCCTGAAGGCTAACGTGTCTACTTCCTGCTATCACATTAGGTTAGGTGACTGGGCCAAGTCCCCATGCCCCCACGTGGATGTCACCTTTTTGTCTCTTTGGTTGAGATCACCAGCTGCAGGCCTGCTCACCAGGGGACCCCTGGGCCTCACATTGCTTGCAGAGCTGTTAGCTTTTGGCCTGTTCAGCTGACATGAGCAGTTACGGGTCCCTGGTTAGCATGCAGACCTTGTTCATACGCTCTTGAGTGGACTCCTGCCCACTGACTGGTGGGCTGCCCAGGGTCTGTAGGGCCCGGCCACTCTGCGTCCCCTCCTGTGGAGTCCAGCATTCAGCATCTAAGACAGCCCTTTTTTTGCAGTTTTTCATTGGCATGATAGGTGTTTTTTGTTTTTGTTTTTTAACGATAGGCGTTTTCTAGTTGCATCAAAGATAGTATTTCTGCTTTCTGTTTCTTTTTCTCTGGGGTTGGTCGCTTTCAAGAGGAAAGACATAACATTTAAATGGCTAACCCTGTACTGAGTCTGCACTTTTAATTTTAGTGAAGGAAGCGAATAGCATTAGGACTGTCTAGCTTGTCTACTTTCCCAGGTGGCTGTCAGGTTAATTGGGAGATCTAACGACACTGATACATTCCTTTCTCATGACTGTGAAATAAGCTTTTGTGCCAATTAATTCTTTCTACAGTTGTCCCTCACATTACTGACGCTGTCCAGGAGTGGGTTATGAATCAAGCTATGGTGCCCGTGGATGGGCATAAGGAAGAGCCCCAAATATGTGTTATTGAGGTAAGTAAGCATGGACCTTTGCTTTATAAATTCATATCCTTCTGGGTTTCTAAGCATCTAATCTTTATTCATTCAGCAGATATGTAGAGATAGTTTCCTGTGTGCCAGACACTGGGCTAGGAGGTAGGATCACAAGTCAGAGGGCAAGACTGGCATTAAACAGGGTGAGTGCTCCTGGGGTGGGCGTGCAGCAGCCTGCATGCGGAGACACCAGTCGTTTAGAAAATCAGTGTTAGGACCTCTTCTGCCAAGCCTGGGATGGGCCTAGTCTCTGGCCTTGAGGAGCTTGCAGACCTCCCTGTCCTCACACAAGAGAATGCATTCTAGTGATGCTACTTGAGAAGCATTTGCAATGTGCATTGGAAGTAGAGAGAGGCGGAGGTGGGGAAGTCTCATGGTAGAGGTAATTGGAGGTGACTATCAGCTGTTTAAAGAAAGAACACAGTATTTGAACTTGCCACTTATTCACGGCTTCCTTTCCTGTCCATGTGCGGAATGAGAATAACATTCCCAGACTCATCGAAGTGTCAGTTGATGTCACAGCTTGGCAGGAGAGCACAATAATGCAGTTTGGTTCCTAGAGTCAGACTGCCCAAGGCCAAATTTCTGCCATGACCCCTGAATGGTATATAGCTCAGTGGTTAGAGTCTGGAGCCCCAGACTGCTTGTGTTCATAGCCCGGTTAGCTCCCTTACCAGCTGGGCGACCTTGGGTAAGATTGCTTAACTTCTCTGTGCCTCAATTTACTCATCTGGTAAATGGGGATATTGATAATATTGAACTCATAGTTTTGAGGATTAAATAAGTCAGTTCACTTAGTGCTTAGAATAGTGTCCGATCTATAGTATGTGCTCAGGAATTATTAGTCGTTATTAAGGTGCCTGTGTGACTTTTGGCAAATTACTTCTCAAAGCTTCAACGTATTCATCTATAACAATATGATAGTAATTTAGCACTGTAATAATGACAAGATGGTAATAAAAGGGTTGCAAGGATTAAATAAGGTAATAGAAAGCACTTGGCAATGTCTGGCATTTAGAAAATCCTCAATAAACATATGTTAGCTGTTATTCTTGTCATCATTATCACCGTTAGATAGCTCTTATGCTGTCTACAAGATCCATTTTGGTAATAGTAGAGATGATAACCTTAACATAACGTGCCATATTATCATATTTTAACTATTTTGTACCACTATAATAGTATGGCTAATAAACGTAATATAAATATATGTATACTATACAAAATTTTCTCTCCCTTGGTATTTCTTCCTTCGCAATTTATGAGGAAAGAGGGAATGCTTCCTGTATAATTTTAAAAAATTGGAGTATAACATAGACAGAAAAATGCACATATAGATGGATGGCTGGGTAAAGTTTTACCAATCACACACATCTGCATAATTAGGCTTGTTTCCTTCAAAAAGATTTAATATCTAATACAGTGAATAGTTTGCAAACAAATTGGGCAACGATAAAGACAAATAGTATAAAAAAAGAGAAAGGCAGGTAAAAACTCGAGAAGAATACCATCTGATGTGAGAACAGACATATAACCGGGCCATAGCTTCCCTCCACGGTGAAGGAGACTTCCACAGTCACTCCAGTTATTGATTTTCAGTTTTTAGAATCAATCCCAGGATGCATCAGAGAAGGCTTAAAAGCAGGGATATAAATATCATCAGTTTTGAGAAGAGGATTCATAGGTGGAGGGGATGGAGAAGTGCTGGTGGGGAAACGGGGAGATAAGAACCTCATTTTACACTGTGAGGTGTCTGCAGATACTGCTAGTACAGTCATGCGCTGCTTAATGACAGGGATAGGTTCTGAGAGATGTGTCATCAGGTGATTTGGTTGTTGTGTGAACATCACAGAGTGTACTTACCCAAACCTAGACGGGCTAGCCTACTACACACCTAGGCTATATGGTATAGCCCAGGCCTGGGCAGACATTTTCAGAGCAAGGACTACTCCAAGCTATTGATTTTATTATTTAGGCAGTCACCCCAAAATGACTTGGTGGTCCAGTGGACCGCAATCAGTGTCTTGCCCAGCCCTGGTTATAGCCTGTTGCTCCTAGGCTACAAGCCTTCATAGCATGCTCCTATACAAAACAGCACGAGATTAAATCAAGGACGTGAGAAATGACGCAATCAAGAGAGGCAGTAAACACGAGATAACGTGGGACTGCTACTGGCATAACAAGGCATACTGTTTTACAGCAAGCAGTCTTAATAAGTAGAAAGACTAGACTCTAGAATAACAATTTAAAGATTTAGTATAGTAAATACACAAACCAGTGACATAGTCGTTTATTATCAAATATTATGGACTGTATTTGGATAACATTATAATCTAACATTTGTAAACACCACAAAGTGATCACTCCCAAAGTCTCCATCACCATACAATTGACCCCTTATACCCATTTTGCTTACCCTCACCCCCATTCCCCTCTGGTAACCTTCAGTCTATTCCCTGTATGTTTATTTTGGGCTTTTTTTTTTTTTTTTGTATATTTGTTTTGTTTTGTTTTTTAGATTCTACATATAAGTGATGCATTTCTCTTTTCCCTTCTGATTTATTTCACTTAGCATAATACCTTCAGGATCCAGGGGCTTCTCTGGTGGTGCAGTGGCTAAGGCTTCGGCGCTGTCAACGCTGCGGCCCAGGTTCGATTCCCAGCCTGGGAACCACCCATATTTTAAAAATACCTTCGGGATCTGTCCATGTTGATGGACACCTTATTTTAGTTTTTATAAGTAAAAGACTAGCCTTTTCTTAAGACTGTTAACCCTAGGAAAAGTTCCAAATGGTCATGTGTATGAATATTTTTGCCTTTTTTTCTGTGATTCTACTCTATTAAAAATATGTATATTTTTAATAATAATCACAAAAAAGAGAAGGAAAAAATGACTTTTTTAAATGAAATTGAGCTGTTCCTTAACTTCATTAAAATATAAGCCCAATTTCACATTAGGATGAACCTTATTAATACTTCTTCTAAATCTTCTTGGCTTTTCTAGCCATTGTTTTCTGAGAATCATCCCTGAACAGAGCTTTTATATTTCCTGCTGGGGTTGGCGCACTTAACTCTTCATCGTTTTACAAAGAAGTTTGCTATAGAGTTAGGTTTTAATTGGTGAAGATCCCATTTGCACAATGAAATCAAGAATTCCCAGTGACATCTCAAATTAAACTGAAGTTTCCATCTCAACAAACAACAAGCAAACATTTTAGGCCTGTATCTGCAAGTTCTTCTTTTCTTTTAAAGTGTATGTTTTTTATATTTCTTAATTCTGCTCTTGACTTGACTTGTTTGGCTTAACAAACATTAACTTAGCACTTGAATATGTACTAGCTTTATGATAGCTGTGAATATGATGAGACGATGACTCCTGCTTTCCAGGACTCATTGTCTCAATTGTTTTAATTTCGTGGCAACAGAGAAACAGTGCCACATTGTCCCCAGCAAAAGTCCTTTTTCTCCATCCAAGCCTGATGTTTACATTTGCTTATTAGACACTGGGTCAGACATCCTTTTGGGTTTAAGTTGTGCTCAACGTTTGTGTTAGTGCATAATTTAAGCTTTTGAAGAAGGACCGCCAAAGCTGATTTTTAGTTTTTGGGTTTTTTTGGTTGTTGTTTTTGTTTTAATTTTTTGGTAGTTCCCTGGCTGGGAATCGAACCCAGGCCGTGGTGTTGAGAGCGCCAAAGCCTAGCTACTACACCACCAGGGAACCCCCTGATTTTTAGTTTCAAGTGTGTAGAAACTGTTGAAATGTCTCCGAAGCCTTTTTGCAGTGAGGTCTTGACTTCTCAGAACAGTGGAGCTGACAGACTTTGTTCACTTTAGCGCTGGTCATCTAAGCATGAACCTGAAATAATTTTTGCCTGGTTTAAAGGAATTAATGATCCCTCCTCCCTTTCCCTCCCTCTATCCCTTCCTTCCTTTCTTTTTCAAAAGAGAAGCCTCCTTTCTTTAAGGGCAAAACCGACATTTGCACATCTCATAAATTTGCTGCTGCTTCAATTTCAACTTTGGATAGATCTTAAAATATTTTTATGGATGCTATTTTTCTTATTATGCGGGAAATAATCAACTTAGGGCTATTCTAGTAATAATACTGGAAGTTTCTCCAGAGGCACTGTAAAGGGGCCTTCCAAATTGGCAGGGTGTGCAATACCACTTCAGGCCACATGAGGGCAGAAGCAAACAACGTTTAAAGTTTTTGCCTCCTATTCCTAATTCCCTGTTAACTCCCAAAACACCCCCATCAAAAAAACAAGAAGATATCTTCATAGGGTTTAGATTAAGTGCAGACCTCTTTTTTATTCCTAAAAGAAAAATTTCCGTTAGCTTCTCCCACAATGTAGTTAGTTAGTGAGCACTTACATCGCTCCCCCGCACCCCAGTTTCCTGATTGCATGTGCTATTTCTTGGATTTTCGTAAAGATTTGTCATTCTTTTATAGAACGATCACATATTTCTACCTGTTCCATACCTAGGAAACTTAAATTTTAATTATGTTTTGCTATCTGAGTTATCTGAGTTAAAGATAATTTCTTCTGTAGCAATGAAATCCTGAGACTTCTTAGTTTGATGCCATTGTAACTATGGAAGCAGGCTCCAGAATGCTCTAACCTAGGGCTTATACTGAATTTTGAGACCCGTCTGTCCTGTCCTGACCACTAACGGAAATCCCCAGTGCTGCGTGTAGGGCACTAGGCTTCTGCCGGAGATAGCCAGGCACGTTCCTGCCCTCATGGGGCTTACAGCCTAGTGAGGTAGAGAGACAGGAAAACAAGTACTCAAATGAAATAATGATATTTTGTGGTGACTTTCAAGGAAGGGCACAGACAAGGTGCTGTGATCCGGGGCAGCGGAGAGAGGCTGCTTTACGTGGATGATCTATGATTGGTTGGGCTTTCCGAGGGAGCACAGCTCCCTGGGTGAAAGGATAAAGGGAGATAGATGTTGATGAAGGAGGGGAGGAGGTCTTAAGGGGCTGGCAGGAAGAGCATGCCCATCTGAGGACCTGAAAGGCCAGGGGGGCCGAAGCACAGAAAGTGAGGGGTGGGGTGGGGGTGTAGGGGGGTGGGTGCATGAGGTGAGATTAGAAACCTATGCAAGGGCCAGATTATGCAGAGCCATTTGCTGGCTGCATAAAGTGATTTGGATTTTATTTTTACTGAAACAGTGAGCCACGGAAGGGTATAAGCACAGGAGAGAGATATTCTGAGCTTTTATTTTTTTATTTTTATTTTTTTGCTTTTTTTTTGGTATGTGGGCAGCTCCCCAGCTGGGAATCGAACCCAGGCCGCAGCACTGACAGCGCCAGCACTGAAGCCTTAAGCCGCTACGCCATCAGGGAACTCCTATTCTGAGCTTTTAGAAGGTCACTCTGTCCTTTCTCTTTCTCCCCTCCCTAACCCACTCGTGGGAGACGGGGGGGAGAAGCTAAATATAAGGTGATGGAAAGAGAAGTCACATTAGGTGGTAAACTGATTATACAACAAGTTGACAATGCACTGTAGAATTGTATGCCTGAAACCTATGTAATCCTTGCTAACAGATGTCACCCCAATAAGTCTAACAATAAAAATGAATAAAAAAAAAAGAAGGTCACTCTGCTTGGTGTGTGACAAGTGGTTTGATTGTAGGACAGGAGGTTAGAAGCTGGGAGGCCATTAGGATGGAAGGTCAGCAAGTTTTTTTAGTAAAGGGCCAGATAGTAAATATGTTGAGCCTTGCAGATTGGAGAGTCCCTGTCACGGCTACTCAGCTCTGTGATTGTACCGCTGTTGTGGAAAGGCTCTACCTTCCAAATGTTGCGGAAGGCTCTACCTGTTCACGTGTCGGAAGCACTCGGAGCGCTTGCAAGCTCAGGTTGTTTATTTTACACCGGCAGGCTCAGAGGAGTTGTTTCCAAAACCTGAGCCCCATACAAAGGCAGGGTGGGGAAATATAGCCTAGCATGTCCATAATCCTCACCAGTTTTCTGCGCGAGGGCAAGGGTGGGCGGGAACGGGGGTTCAGGGAGAAGAACCAGGAAGTGCTGGATCGAGGGGAGGGTCCCAGACTAGGCTGTGGGTCATGTTGGGAGGCGGTATTTATCTACACCGCGAAAGCAGCCTTACTCAGTATGTAAACCAATGGACCTACCCATGTGCCAATAAAACTTCATATGTAAAGACAGACAGCAGGCCATGGTTTGCCACCGTCTTGTGTAGATTATTGCAGTAATCCTGGCAAAAGATGGTGTGGGCTTGGTGACTTGGATGGAAGCACTGGAGAGCTATGCAAGAGGTTTTGGAGGTGTGACCCACTGAACTGAGTTGTGTGAGGAAAAGGGGTCGTCGGGGATGATTTCCAGAATTCTAACTTGAACCAGTCTGTGGGAGGAGATGCTATTTGCTGAGATGAGGGAGCACCCAGAGAAACAGGCCCAGAGGTGGGGGGCCAGGAGTTCAGTTGGGACATGGTAAATTCGAGTAATTAATGTCAAGGACAAGCTGGCTACAAAGCCTAGTGATGCTGGGAACAGTGGTCAGGACTCTAAGTACATTGGACTCAGGCGAGGAGCTGAAACCAGAGGTCTGAATTCTGGGGCTGGACCCACCATGAATCCTTCCTCCTCAATATCCAGATCATTCCACATAGTGCTTATGTTTTACTTCTGATTATTG
Organism: Lyroderma lyra; assembly: GCA_004026885.1. Classification (NCBI taxonomy): domain Eukaryota; kingdom Metazoa; phylum Chordata; class Mammalia; order Chiroptera; family Megadermatidae; genus Lyroderma; species Lyroderma lyra. The sequence continues at coordinate 53,810 of PVJL010004865.1, forward strand.
TTCTTTAGCTCTACCTTGCTAAATTTTAGGCTCCTTAGGAGTACCTTGTCTTAAATTCTTCCCAGCACCTCATTTATAGTGCTGAACATGTAGTAGATGCTCAAATACTAGATACTTCATTTAAAAATCCATGTGATGGTCTTTAAGTATTTAAATATGGTAAGGATGAATGGGTTAAGGTGAGTTTTATCCTGGTCTACGGTAAAATGCTTAAGTAACTATTGGAAGCACATCGTAAGTTAACATTTATCAAAGGATTATACTGCTAGGAATATTCTCAGGGCTTTTGATGCTTCTTGTTTCACCAGCATGTTTAGTAGTAGTGATTTAATTCTAGCAGTACACCATTGCAAGGAGACTGTTCAGATGTAGGGGATTGTGTGTGCATGCGTGTGCATGCACATGCACGCCATTGTTCATGGAGAGAGAGAGGGAGAGAATGCTCACTCTTTCACACCAGGCAGAGCCTTGGGGGCTCTCACCTTTCTCATATACTCACTGGATTTGAATTCCACCTTTCAATTGGAGCATTGGTGGACCCACGCTGTCTCGCTCCTCCGTAGCTTATATTCTGGATCCTTTTATTTGCTTATGAATTCCCTTCTGTCTTCTCAAAGCCCTCCGTTTTCTTTTGTAACAGTTTCAGTCTTGATGAGGTGAAGGGTTGACAGCCTTATAATGATCCCCCATTTTGGGGAGGAGTTGGGAGTTGACTAGTCTGGAACATCTCATGTACTTAATTTAGTCCGTATCACCACACAGCAGGCAGAGTGGTCTTAGGAACCCAAGAGTCAGATCATCCTCAGCGCCCTCCTCGCCCTCGCTTTCTTCTCCCTGCTTGAGGCTCTGCTCTTTACCTACTGTGACCCTCCATCCCTTCTTATTTTACTTCCCAGTCACCCTCATCCCCCTCTTAAAGGCGCAGGGCTCTTCTTTTTTATTTCTAGTCACTTTAGTGAGGTTTGATTTATGTATCATAAATCTCACCTGTCTTGAGCATACAACTCGGTGATCTTCAGTATATTTACAAACTTCTGTTCTTGTACAACCATCCAACTTCAGTTCTTAACAGGAGTTTTTCTAGTAGTCTGTGTAACGTGGAAGATCACATGTATCTTTTTTTCTCTTCCCAGCTGGGTGGCACCATTGGAGACATCGAAGGAATGCCGTTTGTGGAAGCATTCAGACAATTCCAGTTTAAGGCAAAAAAAGAAAATTTCTGTAACATCCATGTGAGCCTTGTCCCACAGGTGAGCTTTCCAGATAAGTATGTCGACAGCAACTTCTGTTAAGTCTTCCCACGATACTCTGTTTATTCCACATTTTAACTAGGGAGCCATTAGCTATCCAGGAGAACTAAGTGCCCAATGTACTGACCGTGACCCAATTTTGTTTTTCAGCCCAGTGCTACTGGAGAACAAAAAACCAAACCCACCCAAAACAGTGTCCGTTCACTGAGGGGGTTAGGCCTCTCTCCCGATCTGGTGAGTTAAAGAGAGTTGGTACATTGCTTGGAAAAGGATCTCCTTTTCTTAATCTAATATTATTTAAGTGCTTTGTGGCTATCAAATGTTTCCTGTGAGGTTGAGCTTCTTGTATCTGGGAGCCAGGGAAGGCGTCTTCCCTCATGCCCACGTGTTCCTTCACACAGTTCTAAATTGGCCATCGGTTCTCCAGGCCCTCCTTTGATTGGCCACGTTGACAGCTGGGCAGGTTCAGTGTCCTGTCATTTTGTATGGCACCTGGGTCCTGGAGAGTGAGGTGGAAATTTTCCTGTGACCCTGCTAGGATGGGCTATCACTGCTCTTATTGATAGCAGGTAATCAAATTATTGCCAGTAGTCTAGATTAGGGGGTCTGTAAACAAGGGCCCACGGGCCTGTTGCATGTAAATAAAGTTTGATTGGGACATGGTACCGTCCATCGTTTCCATTTGTCTGTAGCTGCCTTTGCACAGCAAGGTACAATTGAGTAGTCAGGACGATGACTGCATGACCTGCAAAACTGAAAATATTTACCATATGGCCCTTAGAGCAAAGCTTTGCCAATCTCTGGTCTAGCTCAGCTCTTGTATTTTTAAAGAAGGATTATAACATTTGTGAGCCTTGACTCTACCTACTAGAGACGCCTTCACATTTCACGTTCTTACTGGCAGATTTGTGAGGAGTTTGTTTGCTTGTATTAGTGCTTAGACCAGTTTCTAAGAGTCCAGTGGAATGCCTACAATGAACACGAGCATATTTGGTCAAGTCTATTGCAGCAAAAAGAAATTTATCTAGCGTCCTCCTAAAAACGAACGGTGGCGGGGACAGCCACATCTGCTTGCTGACCTGTGCCTGACTGACTTTGACAGATTGTCTGCCGAAGTTCAACACCCATCGAAATGGCTGTGAAGGAAAAGATTTCTATGTTTTGTCATGTGAACCCTGAACAGGTTAGTGCTGCTCTTTAGATTTTATTGCCTTGCAGGTACTTCTGCTGATGCCAGAGTTTTACACCTCCTAAATTATCGTTTTCCTTTTCACAGCGCTTATGAAAATTCACATCCAGCTAGCCAGGAAACTACCCCAAAAAAAAGAAAAAAAAAAAAAGAAAATTCACATCCAACCATGGCTTCCTTGCCTTTAAGCGAACAATCTTGATACCTCCGATTTCTTAGCTAGAGTTCATGTTTCTTTGCATAATCACTCCGTAAGTTATAGGTACAAAACCAGGTGGGCTTTTTAACTTGCAGTCAAACCTCTAGAGCGAGAACCCTGTGAAGCCTGGTTGTCTTTCTTTATCTTGTCTTTCCAGCACACTGACTGCTTTCAATGCAATTTCTCCTTTGTACCTGCTGCAGTTTAACTCAATCCAAAGCGCACATTACGTTGACATTCACACTATCACTTCTGATTACATCGGTGGCCTCAGTTCAGCTCATTGCTACAGAAACTGTGTCATGATTTGGGCTCAGATCCCCGTCCTGTTGGACTTTCCAACTGGGTATCTGACAGTTAGCTTTTCCTTTTTTGTTCATTCTCTTAGCTCTGTCTCTTGTTTGCAGTAAGGCTCAGGCACAAGGGATTGGAGATGGCTGTAATTTAAAAAGTGATAGAACCAGGGCTCGGGAAAAGGGTGAGCTCTAGCAGAAGACTTTTGTTTTCTTCAGATAAGCTGAGTTCTCGGAAGCCAAAAAAACTAATCAGATTTCTGTATCTCCGGGGGGGCAGTCTGACGAACAGCCTCCTGCCCAATGCTTCCAGGTCAGTGTATAAGTCTGAACTACTTCGAAAAATGTCATTGCAAGTATAAAGGACTCACTGTGTTTGTATATCGTCAAACCATTTTGAGTTTGTTCATTCTATACCCTTGGTAGATAGTACTTTGTGTGTGTATTAAACAAATATAACCTGGTCTCCTAAATAGAAGGAGAATACAGCCCTTAGGGTTGGGTTGCTGAGAGCTCTATTGACGTGAGAACATCCAAACCTGTGGAGAATCTTTATAAGAGTTTATGTGAGCCAAACTGATGTATGCCAGGATGCAAGATCTCAAATGGTCCAAATTCCAATACATTTGGAATTTAGCAGGGAGCTAAGGAAGATTACGTATGTATGCAATGCTACTGCTTTAACCTAGACTTAGAAGATGGTACCTTGAGCTGTATGTCTTGATATTGACATCTAAGCATCCACGTTGCAACACCAATTCCCTGATACCAGATGGGGATCCTGCAATTCAACTCTGATACTAACTACCCAGAGTGACCATCACACTCCATAGGCTTAAGGGCTCAGTCCGAGGCTGACCATATATACCATTTTAAATGAGATAGGACCATTTTCTTCTGTCCCATTTTCAATGGTACATCTGGTCATCCTAGTCCCACTGGGCTACATTCAAGGTGTCAGTAGGCTGACCATATGTACCATTTGGTATGGGACAGTACCATTTTTTTCTGTCCCTTTTAAAATGGTACATATGGTCAGCCTACTCAGTCCTTTACAAGACTGCCCTCACTTGAGACACCAGTCATAAGTTTCTAGTGTCCCCAAGCTACCCACACTTCTGCCTGGCTGACTACAAATTTCGGGGTTCTTAAATTTTCTCAGACTTCTTCAGGTTTGAGAGTTCTCTAGAATGACTCACAGAACTTAGGAAAATGCTATACTTACCATTACTGTTTTATTATAAAGGGTACTAATGAACAGCCGGATGAAGAGATACATAGGGAGGGTCATGAGTGCAAGAACTTGTATCTCCATGGAGTCAGGGCACAGCAACCTCCTGTCACACCTGTATATTCACCAACTGGGATGCTTCCCTGAGTCTTGGTGTTCAGTTTTATTGGGCTTTTATTACACAGACCTCTTGGAGGTCAAATGGCTGAAAGTTCAGCCCTCTAATGATTAGGTTCGTTTTTTCTGGTGACTAACTCCCATCTGGAAGCCATCTGGGACCATCCTGAGTCACCTTATTAGCATAACAAAGACACCCCAATTGCTCAAGAAATTCCAAAGATTTTTGAAGCTTTGTGTTAGCAGCTGGGAACAAAAACCATATACTATATATATGGTTTTTTTATTCCACCACAGCACCCGTGGTTCCAGAGGTAGAATAATGAATTCAAAGCATCTTCTAATTAGATCAAACTAATCATGTTAATTCTGCCTCTTTTTTAGGTAGCTGTATTCTTGGTTTTCTTCTAATGACTTGGTTGGTTTTTCTGGTGACTAACTCCCATCTGGAAGCCATCCAGGGACCACCCTGAGTCACATAACTGGCATAACAAAGATACGCCTGTCACTCAGGAAATTGTTGAAGTCTGGCTTATTCTTGAGTTCATTCTTGTTTCACATTTGAGTTATTCCACGTAAATAAGGTGTTTTATCATCATTAACCAGGTCATATGTATCCATGACGTCTCTTCGACGTACCGAGTGCCTGTGCTTTTGGAGGAACAAGGCATTGTTAAATATTTTATAGAGAGACTGGATTTGCCCATTGGTGATTCTGCAACTAATTTGCTTTTCAAGTGGAGGAATATGGCCGACAGGTACGTGAAACGATTTACTAATGTAATCTTTAATAATTCTTTGGTTTAGGGGTAGGACTGAGATGTACCTTAAAAGGACCTATGTTGCATTTGGCTTTGTATGTGTGTATGTTTTTGTCTGGATATGTCTGAAGTGCTAGCACATTATTAGAATGTTTTGCTGTATTCTTTGCAGATTTCTGGGGCCTTTGGAGCATTTTGATTTATTCGTTTACCTCTTAGTTTCTGAATATTTTAAACAGTTTTCAATGTTGTGAGTTTTGTTTGTTTTGTTTTGTTTTGTTTTGTTTTGTTTTGTTTTGTTTTGCTTTGCTTTGCTTTGCTTGTTTTTAAGATTTGGTTAACATTTCCTAAAGAAAATCCTTTTGAATGGGAAGTTTCGGTGATATTAGTAACGTCCCATCCTGCATTTATTCACTTTGAACATCTTTATTAAGACCCCTGATAGGTTTTAACTTTATTAATTTCAGCAAGGTTTGTCATTTGTAGCAATGGAAATTAACGCTCCATCACCTGTTTTCTTTTATTAAATATAGTTGGGATGTGACCCCCTAAAGTCCTGGCTTCCTGGTTTCTGATGCAGCTTAGGGAGAGGCAGGAGATGCAGCAGTTGCAAATGTTGGCTCTGGTGTTGCTAAGGGAGAGAGTAGATCTTAAAAGTCCTCATCACAAGAAAAAAAAACTTGCAAGTATATGTGGTGATAGATGTTAACTGAACTTATTGTGGTTATCATTTCACAACATCTGTATATATCAAATTATTACATTGTACACCTGAAACTTATATAATGTTATTAATATATGTCAGTTATATTTAAATTTTTTTAAAAAATGTAGGCTTTGGCATCAGGCACCATGGATTCAGATCCCAGTTTCTCTACTAGCTGTGTGAGTTTGGGCAGATTACTTAACCTCTCTGGACTTTCTCTCCTATCCTTGTATAACAGGGGGATACTAATACATACACTGGAAATTATGAGAGAAAACAAGTAGGGCCTTAACACTGACTTAGACACTAAGTATCCTTATTGATGTTGGTAACAATAATTAAAATGATTTGATGGTGACAAAAATCACTGACCTTGGTAGATGACTAGTGGATTAAAATTCTCTTACCTTTCACTTAAAAATTTTAAAAATATTTTAGAATTTCTGGGGCAAGTAGAATCAGGAATTTAGTGCAGTTTCTGAGCTTAGGTACTCTAATAAATGATGATAAATTAAGCCCCTGCCTCGCAGAAGGCTTAAGGAATCAGTCATTTTGTAGGAATTTTCTCTTTAAGCACTAGAAATTTTAATATTTCAACCCTTTTTATTGGAAATAGCTCTAGATTATACTCTTTGTGTCTGTGCTTTTTAAAGCCAATGTTTGGTCTTCGTAGTAGTTTCCTGTGGCTGCTGTGATGAAGTACAACAAATTAGGTGGCTTCACACATTTATTCTGACCGTTATGGAGGTCAGAAGTTCAAAATCAAGGTGTCAGCAGGGTTGGGTCCTTCAGGAGGCTCAGAGGGAGAATCTGTTCCTTGTGTCCCTCATGACTTCTAGGGCCAACCAGCAGTCCTTGGTGTTCCTTGGCTTGTGGCTGCAGTTCCAAGAGGGAAAGAGGTCACGGGAGGAGGGGCAGTCCTGAGGGTACCTTCCTGGAGAGTGAGTGGCCCTCTTCCATGGTTGGTGTGATCCAGTGGACTCACCTGTCCCAACTGGCTTGAATGACTCCTCCTCCCTAGAGAAGACCAGAGATGAGTGAGTGGAAGGAGGAACTGGCAGTATTGAGTCCAGTCTTGCTTTCTTCCTGGGAGCAGAACTGATGTCTGTCCCTCAATGCAGGAGTGAGACCAGGGTCAGGGTCAGGTGAGGGCTCAGCCACGCTGCTGTGCTCCAATGTGGTTGTGATCGCCAGTTCCCATGGGCCAAACACTGGAAGCACCTACCTCTCTGATGTCTCTTGAAATCTTGGCTTTGTTACCAACTTGCTTTGTTACCTGTGTCCTTTATATAGAGCTCTGGTAAAGCCTGGGCAGCTACATAATCTCCAGAGCAACATAAAATTAAGTATTAATAGCAAGTGAAAGGTTTAGCAGCCATGTCTCAGGTACTTTAGTCACCTTCCTAGAGGTCACCTTTACTGTCAGTTTTGACTTAACTTCTTGTTAAGTCATTTCACCCCTTCCAGCCTGTTAGCCATCACATTGCTCTTGTATTCTCTGTAAATGTTGAAACAAACAAGGAATATTTCGCACTATGGTAGCATTTTCGTTCTAAGGTAGCGGTTCTCAACCTGTGGGTGGCGACCCCTTTGGGGGTCAAACGACCCTTTCACAGGGGTCGCCTAAGACCATCGGAAAACACCTATCAGATGTTTACATGACGATTCATAACAGTAGCAACATGACAGTGATGAAGTAGCAACGACAATAATTTTATGGGGTCCCCACAACTGTATTAAAGGGCCGCGGCTTTAACCACTGTTCTAAGGTGTTAGAGGAAGGGTTTGCTTCCAAACCTTAGAATATTTTCAACCCCAAGATGACATTTCCAAATACTTAGTATCAGACCATATGTTTTTCATGTTCTTTTAACAGATTTTCTGACAAAAGCAACAGGAAAGATTGGTCTCTAATGGTAAAATGTGATTGAGCATTTTATGTAGAATGGAATTTTCTCATAAAAATGATCTAAATGCCTTATAACACTTTCAATAGTTCTCTTAGCACCATTCTTCAGGCATACCATGACTAAGCGACCTTTTGTGGGCCAGCTGGGAATGTAACAATTTTTAATGTAGACACTTGGAATACATTTTTATATATAATGTCACCTTAAAAGTTAATATTGGAGGATTTCCTATTGACACTTGGAATGCATTTTCTTATACAATTTCACCTTATAAATGAATTTAAAGACAGCTCATGTTTATGAGATGGGGACAACTTTTTATATTTTTAATGCTTTTAACATTTTCTTTGATTTACACCTGTGCCTGCTTATGTAAACCAACGTTGGGATTTCTTACAAGTTTGAAATCTGTCGGCATATAGATTTTAGTTCTTTGGAGCTGAGGGTAGGGATTTGAGTCAAGTACATCAAGTCCAAGGCTCATCTGCTCCTAGGTTTTGAAAAATACCATGGGATGAGAATTGTGACTGTCATTAAGTTTGGGATGGTATGTTCCATGCATATAGCCTTAAACTTGTCTTCCCTCCCAGGTACGAAAGACTGCAGAAAACCTGCTCCATAGCCCTGGTTGGCAAATACACCAAGCTCAGAGACTGCTATGCCTCTGTGTTCAAAGCTCTGGAACACTCAGCCTTGGCCATCAACCACAAATTGAATCTGATGGTGAGTCCTGGTCTCGTCTTCTGGATATTTCAGTCATTCACCCTGATACCTTGTGTTTCAGAGAGGCAGGTTGTGTTGAAGGAGCTCCAGGACCACCTCCAGGTTGGATGATTTGCTAGGACTTAGCATGTAGTCACAATTACGGCTAAGCTTAATTACAGTGAGAGGATAATAGCAAAATCAGCAAGTGGAAAAGGCACACGGGATCAAGTTTGGGAGAAACGTCAAAGAGTCCTTCCCCAGTGGAGTCACAGAGGACATGCTTAATTCCCCCAGCAATAAGCTGTGACAACATGTATGAAGTGCTATCTGCCAGGGAAGTTGCCTGGAGACCCAGATCCCAGTGTTTTTATTAGTGGCTGGTCACATTGGCACCCTCAGGTCACCAAGTACCAAAATTCAAGACTCCTAGAAAGAAAGCAGGTGATCAGTATAAATTGTGTTTGTTTCTACAAACTCTGTAGGCACAATGAGCCACTCTTAGCACTTCTGGGAGTAATGGAACCCTTCCCAAATTCTCATTTCCAGTGCCAGCCAAGGGCTCACCTTGTAAGCAGGCCTTTCCAAGAATAGTGGTCAGGCCTGTCATATTAACTTTGTTCTGCAGGTTTAGGGCACAGTTTTTGAAATTAGGCTTTGGACATCCAGGGCCATATGTATTTCATACTCATGTAAGTACATTGAATTTGCCTAACAAGAAAATAGTAGAACTTTCTTTTCCCTTCAGTACTTGAATTGAATCCAGTTTTGTTTTTCTTTTTAATGCCATATTGCCTTTTCTAACTTAAAGGAGTGATATCTGGCCAGTGGTGATCATTTTTTAAAAATCAGTATTATAATTATGGGATAGCAGAGGTACAGTTATCACATATAGCTTGAGTATTTTCTTTGTGTTTGTTAGCTATAGAAGTGGTACATGCTTGGCGTAGAAAATTTTTAAAAGGCATCACGTAAAATGCGGAAAGCAAAAGATTCCTCCTCCCTGAAATCACACTTCTCTGTTGTACCAGTTTGATGCGTATCTTTCTAGACATTTCTGTCTCTTTAAATGTTTATATTTAAGGATATTCTGTGGGAGTATATTACAGTTCAATCAAGTCTTATTATCTTCTCTTAAATGGTAAAACCTTTATATATGAGCAAAAAGATAGATTTATGTATCCAAGAAATTTAGTAACTTCCACTTAGACACCAGCTTAGGACCTGTCCGACTTTTCTCTCATCTCTTCGTAGCCCTGTCTTTTCTAACCACTTTGAATTTTTGACTTTATAAGGAGTATTTCACTTCCTGTTCTTCCCCCTCCTACAAGGCCTCTACTTCCTTGTAGAAAAAAGGAAACAGTCATAGAAAAATGGTGATGGGAGTTCCCTGATGGTGTAGTGGCTTAAGGTTTCAGCGCTGGCACTGTCAGCGCTGCGGCCTGGGTTCGATTCCCAGCCAGGGAGCTACCCACATACCAAAAAGCAAAAAAAGAAAACAACAACAACAACAACAACAACAAAAAAAAACAAAAAAAAAAGAAAAATGGTGATGATACCAATTTTGTAAAGCATTTAAAATTTGTATCTTAAGATAGTCAGATAGTGATCTTTACAAAAGAAATACTAAATATCTTAGTATTACTAAAATTATATGGGTATGTAGAGACTGTTTATTACTAAATAGATATGTAGGGACTGTTTATTATGAAAATGATATAGATACGTAGGGACTGTTGTGTACATTGGAATTGTATGTGATTTTTCATTTAATAGAATTTATTGACGGTCGCTTCTACTCAGTATTTTGAGTTCTGATCTTGGCATATTCTTTGTGAGTCCGGTCTGTTGCTGTGTCTACCTCACCTGGCTGACTGCACCAACCTCCGGACTACTACCCAGTCTTCCCTCCAGTTCTCACTTTGTACCAGAGTGATCCTTGTAAAATCACTCTCTGTTCCCTCTGTTCCCGTTGTTCCCTTCCTTAAGACCTTTCGGTGGCTTCAAGGATAAACTTCTCTGGCTGAGTGGAGCCTCTTTGAGGGCCCCAGGGTGGCCATTGCTTTCTCTCTTTCCTCTGAGGTTTTATACACCATGCACCTTCGCTTCCCCGCTTCGTCTCCCACACACCTTCCCACCTGCCTCCCAGGGGCACACACTTGCTCATCTGACTTCCGCTCATCCTCGAGGGCTTAGCTTCTTGGACATCACTTTCTCAGCTCTCTTCCCTGATGATGCTTCCTCCCGTCTCTCCTCTGGTGCCCAGGTCTAGATTAGGTATGGTTCCTGGTTTCTTCCGCAGCATTCTCCTCCCTGCTCCCTGTAGCCATTATCCTACTGCGGTGTTGCTGCCTGTTTATGTGGTTTCGTGATCTTTCTGAAAGACTGTAACGGCCCCAAGACAGAGATCATGCCTTTCTCAAGGGCCAGTAGTGTTTGCATAACCAGAACTTATTGAATAATTGTGTTCTAGTGTTAGATAGTTGTAGTATTCCTGGGTATTCATTTTTCTTAAATGTTCCTGTAACCTGTTGGATGTTTTTTAGTACATAGACTCCATCGATCTGGAACATACCACCGAAGCTGAGGACCCTGTGAGATTCCATGTAGCATGGCAGAAACTGTGCAAAGCTGAGTGAGTGTTGGGGATTGTCTGTGCCAGTTAGAATACCATTGTGTTTTTCCTGTAATGATTCAATTGACCCCAATGACTACTTTTTGTGCATTTTGAAAGGTAGTCTGGAGTACTTAGGATCATTACAGATGGTTGGGCCACATTCACACCACATTTATTTTACAACATGCCGTGTTAATGTTAGTGGCATGTGCAATGAAAACAGTTTTATTTGGGGGACAATGGGGGTTCTATCCTGGAGAGAAAGTATGTTGATTATACAGAATGGTGCAGAGATGGATCTTGCATGAAGTTATAGCACAAGGATAACAACCCTTCCTCTTGGTTATATTTTCTTTTCCACATCATTTGATTCTTGTTTTTATTTCATAAGTACCAACAGAAGTCTTGGGGGCAGCATTGTACTGTGAGGGTAGCGTGACCCTTTCATTTTTCTCTTGAATTCGTATCTTTTCAAATGAGTGTTTGTCTAGACCAAGCTTGTCCAACCCGCAGCCTGTGAGCCACATGCAGCCTGTGATGGCTTTAAATGTAGCCCAACATAAATACTTAAACTTTCTTAAAACATGACAAAAATTATGCAAGGACCTTTTTTTTTTAAAAAAAAAGCTCATCAGTTGTCATTAGTGTGAGTGTGTTTTATGTGTGACCCAGGACAATTCTTCTTCCAATGTGGCCCAGGGAAGCCAGAAAGTTGGACACCCCTGGTCTAGAAGATCTCCAAAGTGTCCTCCAACAAGGAAATTTGCATGTGCCCTACTTTAATTAGCAATTGAAGTCTTAGGCTGATTTTACCAGTTTAAATCTTTCTGATTATGTAAGAGAGCTTAACATTTTTATAATAGTGCTTTTAAAAAAAACAACAACCTTTTTTTAAACTATTTTTATTCAGCTAATTCAGTGACATTTTTAATTGAATTGAGTTTCTCAGTCACTAGGCTTATGGCACAAAGACCTATCAGAAAATATATATCGAGGTCAACTGTGAGAAATTGTTGCAAGTTTTTCATACATTGGGAGGATTTCAAGAAGAAAGTTCAGGATGTCAGATCACAGAATTCTGAATACAGACCTCAAACATATGCTCTAGCGTTGGACTGGGGATCAGTAAGCGTGGAAGGTTGAAAACAAGAGTTTTAAAAGTAAAAATAATGTCCAATTCATCCGCATCTTGTGTTCATTGCAGTGGTGTTCTTGTGCCAGGAGGCTTCGGAATCAGAGGAACGTTGGGAAAACTCCAGGCGATTACTTGGGCAAGGACAAAGAAGATTCCTTTTCTGGGTAAAAGTCATGTTTATGGATTGTAACTATGAGTTTTAGATTTTTGACTCCTTGTAGGGGTAACACTTCATAGGATTGTTAGTGCGAAAAATACGAACTCAGATTTGAATATTCAGGCACCAGATAGTGTGTAACTGGGGTCAGCAAACTACCGTATTTCGCTGGCTATAACGTGCTCCCGCGTATAATGTACACCCATGTTTTTGGCCCAAACTTTCTGGTTTTAATTTTTTTATTCAAATTTTTATTTGTTTATATTAGGCACTTGACTTTTGTATTAAGAAAGAATTTTACCATTTCTTTATTTAATATATTACGATACAAGACATTTTATATAACAAATAATTACAAAACACAAGAACAAATACAAGGCACAAGAAATTTTATCTATAAAGTTTTTTATATAAAAAAACAATTATTGTATTCCAGGGTATTATTTTGCATACAAATATCATTATTGATTTCTAGAGTTACACTTTTAACTCAGAAGATAAATAAAAGAATTAAAAACATTTATATGGGTATGGAATTAGTACCTACCCATGTATAATAAGCATACTTATTTTTACCTCACAAATTTGGGCAAAAAAAGTGTACGTTATACATGGCAAAATATGATACGTCCTGCAGGCCATACCTGGCTTGTGGCCTGTTTTTGTAAATAAAGTTTTATTGGTATCCAGACACACCAATTTGTTTACATAGTGTCTGTAGCAGCTTTTGTGGTACGATGACAGAGTCTGAGACCCTATAGCCTGCAAAGCCTGAAGTCTTTACTATCTGGCCTTTTGCAGAAAGAGTTTGTTGACTTAGGAGAACTTACCGTTGCTCTGGTTGGGTAGCAAGAGGCCTGGCAAAGTCGCTGTCCACACCTGTTCTTACCTTCTCGAGTTCCCACCCAAATCCATCTTTTTACCACGTCAAGCAGAGAACAATTTAAAAGAAATCCAAATTGTCCTTTCTAATCAGAAAGAAAAATGTTTTAAATTGAAATTGATATGCTCCTTCTAGGAAAGATAGTACAGAAGGACCGTCCAACATTACAGGAACAGCTCTGTTAAAATTGGGTCGAGCTGGGTGTTTTTAATGCTTTTGTTCACATTGGAAAGCGTGGCTTCTGTGCCAGTGAGATCCGATGAAATGGGCCCTTCATGGGATGAAGGCCGACCTGCAGGCGAGGCTTCAGGAGGAGAGGGATTGAGGAGAGGCTGTGCTTCACTCTGTGCTTGGATGTCTTGGTGGGTTTACAGTCTAAATGGACAGGTTTTGGTACCTTTTACTATCAGCAGATGATTTCTTTTGCCCATTGCCTTTGTTCTTTGATTAGCTTTCTAGATACTCCCCACTGGCATCCATTTTCAAAAGGGAATCCAATCCTTACCTTGATAACCTTGTTTTGTTTTATGTGTCTAAACTCATCTGGGCCATTGTTTTCTTTTGAAGTAATCTTGTTTGGTTTCTGTCTAAGTGTGGTTAGGGTTCTTCAGGTAATTTTCACTGTAAAGAACAGTGCTCACCTGTTTAGCTTTCTTTTTAAACATGGTATCTCTTTATGTCCTAGCCATATGGAACTTTCTGAAGTCCCCTCAAAGCACTCAGCTGTTTCGTGCTGACTGGCTTCTGTTCTGGTATATTGATGCCTCTCTCTTTTGAGTCCCCTCTGTACCTTGGATATGTCTATAAGAGCATCTGGAATGCTCCTTGGCATTTGTTTAGTAGAGAGAATTGGTAGGCCTCTTGAATGTGGAGATGGGTGAAGGGTGCATCCCACTGGCAACAGGCCTGGGACTGCACACAACTCTTTTCCTCCTTGTTGAGCTCTCTGTTCAGTTCCATTTTGCCTCTCCCTGCCCTGCTCTCCACCATGCTCATGTCTACAGTGGAGGTGCCAACTCCCCTAGCCGCTGCCGTTTTCCTGCAGTGAGGTTATTGGGCTGTTCTGGGCTACCCTGCCCGCCCGTGGGTGCTCCTCAGATCCCAGCCTGCTGGCCAGCCTGAGGCTGCCCTCAGACAAAGCTTGTATTGAAGGCTGTGAAACTGAGAACAGGGAGTGTGAAGTCTCCTTCTTGGGTTGGGTGTTGTTAGATCTTCTCTGAAGGACTAGGGTGCTCTGGGAGAGCCCTGCAGCCCACACATATGCCCCAATTTAGAGACGTATTTGGAGGCAGTCAGGTTTACCTTTTGGACCTTGCCCTGTCCTTTCCTGCCCTTTTCTGACCTTGAGTTCCTTCTTCCTCAAGTTCAGGTCATCTAACTCCCTTCCGTGCCTCTGCACAGATGTTCTGAGTACGCAGGGTACAGCAGTGAAGCAAACATGCAGTCTTGCTCTGTCCGAGCCTGCGTTCTAGATGGAGGAGACAGGTAGCAAACAGACGAACGGAAAATATGAAGCATTACAAAATATGTTCATGTGCTTTAATATGTGCTTTTTAAAATAGGAGTTTGCCTTGGGATGCAACTAGCAGTGATAGAGTTTGCCAGGAACTGCCTTAACTTGAAAGGTAAGTCTGAGATTTCCTAATAACTTTCTGTTTAGAAAAATTCTTTTTACTTAAAATATTTTTCGGCAATATTGGTGAATTATTCAACTCATTTCTTAATCTTCAGATGCTGATTCCACAGAATTTGAGCCAAATGCCCGCGTTCCTGTGGTAAGTGGTTTGTGTATTTTTCTGGGTTGGGTCATTGTCATTTTGTTTCTGACTCTTGCCTTAACTCATAAGGGGCTAGTATAATTTTTTCATTATACTTTCAGGGCATTTACAATTACATATGATTTTATTATTATTATTTTTACAACGAACTGCTTTGTTTTCGATATTCCATCTTGTCAGCCATGTCTTGAAGAAAGACATGATCCTGGACTCAACTTCTCTTTGCAGCAGTTTTCAAGCTGAATGTTTAGGAAATAATTAAATTGACTGTGACAACAATTTATAACAGCTAATATAAATAAATGGGCCTATCTCAAGACTCATCCCCGAATGTCTGGTTTCCACACTGGCCGTCATCTCTCTTTCTAAAGTAAAAGTGACAGCTGTTCTTCCTCTGCTCCTCATCTCCTACCGATTGTTTTTCCCATAAAATATTCAATTCAGGATTCTCGGCTGGGAGTGAAGGCTGCTCTGCTCTGTCACCTGCCGCTTTCTAATTCAACCCATGGCACCCCATCTCTCCCGCACTTGGGGTTTATGTTTGGACAGTCTGAAAAAGTTTTTTAGATGTATCTTGAGATTCCCTAAACTTGAGATGTCCTCCTGCCACCTCCTTTCCCCTGGACTCTCAGTAAAATCAGTGAAGAATTTCATTAAAAAAATAAACCAAACCTGATGATGGGCAACTTCCTGTTCATCCTGAGAAGCCTTTCCTGACCTCCTTTCTTTCCTAGCTTCTGCCTTCTTCCCTTCATATTCTTCGGGCTGGTCTAATAATTAAATCTACATGAGACAGAGTGACAAGAGAACTTAACCAAATATAATTATATACATACAGCTAGAAACCCCATACACATGAGAGGTTCAGAGACGTAAAGGAAAAATGAGGTCTAGGTGCCATACCTCATGGGGGAGGACCGTTATTCTCAGGACGATGTGAAGAGCAGATATTTAATAATTAGTAGTTTGCCCTGTCTTATACATAGGTTGAAAAAAACAAAAACCAAAAAACGTTATCTCTGATAATCTCTTTATTATGGGCAAGGGCCCTAATTCAAATTCTTGTAGGTAGTTAGGGAAGGAGGCAGAAGTTTCTCTTGGGCCCACAGTATCTCAGTTGCCTCAGAATAGTCTGTATACCAAAGAAGCATATCTTGGGGTGACTCATTTTGAACCCCTACAGTGCCTTGCGCCCACCTCTGTCAGAGTGCACACTTCATTATTGTAGTGGTTTTTAAAAAGTTTTATTGTGAAAAAGGAAACACATAATTCACATATCATAAAATTTAGCCATTTAAGTGTATAATTGAGTGGCTTTGAGCATATTCACAGATCTGTGCAACCAGCACCACAATCGAGTTTGGACCATTTTTATTACCCTGAGAGAAACCCCATACACCTTAGCCGACACCCCAAGCCTCCTAGTCTCCCTCCCCTCCCCCAGCCCTAGGGAACCATTAATCTGTTTCTTGTCTCTATGAGTTTGACTATTCTGGACATTCCAATATAAATAGAATATGTGACATTTTATGACTAGCTTTTTTCACTTAGCATAATGTCGTGATCTGTGTATATTATAGCATCTGTCAGCACTTTGTTTCTTTTTAATGCTGAATAATATTCCATTTTTCGGACGTACCACATTTTAGCAATCCATTCATCTGCTGGTGGATATTTGCATTGTTTCCACTCTTTGGCTATTATGAGTAATGCTGCTGTAAACATTTCGTGTACAAGTTACTGTGTGCACACACGCTTTCATTTCACTTGGGTCTGTACACCTGGAATTGTGGGTCATATGGTAACTGCATGTTTAACCTTTTGCAGAACTGCCAGGCTGTTTTCCACGGTGGCTGCACCATCTTGCATTCCCACCAGCAGGGTATGAGGCACTGTAGGGGTTCAAAATGAGTCACCCCAAGCTATGCTTCAGTGGTATACAGACTGTTCAGATTTTCCTCAACCTTAGCACTTGCTACTGTTTGTCTTTTTGGTTATAGGCAGCCCAGTGCTCATAAAGTTGCATGTCTTTGTGGCTTTGACTTGCATTTCCCTGATGGCTTAGGATGTTGAGCATCTATTCAGATCCCTTGCCTGTTTTTAAATCAGGTTATTTGTCTTTTTATTATTAAATTGTAAGTGTTCTTTATATATTCTAGTACAGGTTATTAGATACATAATCTGCACTATTGACATTTTGGGCCATGTATTTCTTTGTTGTGGGGATTGCCTGTGCACTGTAGAATGTTCAGCAGCCTTCTTTGGCCTCTACCCACTAGGTGTCACTAGTACATTTCTTCCAACCCCCATCTGCGACACTAAAAGAATACCTCCAGATATTTTGTCAGACATCCTCTGGGGCACAGGCAGAACAGTGCCCAATGAGAACCACTGATTTGGAGAAATCCACTTACCGTGTATAATGTGTACCCACGTTTAGGCCTAAACTTTCAGGGGAAAAATTTTTTTTGATTTAATTTTTTCATTCAAATTTTTATTTGTTTATATTTAGGTACTTGTTTTTTGTATTATAAAGGAATTTTAGCATTTGTTTTTTTAACATATTATGGTACAGGAAATTTTGTGTAACACTTTTAACTCCTAAGCATAAAGAAAAGAACCACAAACATTGATATAGATGTGGAATTAGTACTACCCATGTCATGTATAATCCGCATCCTTATTTTTCCCTCACCAATTTGGGGCAAAAGGTGCACATTATACATGGCAAAATACAGTTTCTTTCTCTCCCCTCCAGCCTGTTACCTTTCCTTATGGTAGCCATTCATTCTTTCTTTTTAATGGGTTATCTTTCCATTTTAAAAAATAAGTAACCTGTACATCTACTTGTAATCCCCTCCCCTTCTTCAATAAGTGGTAACATACTCTGCACATTTTTTTTCTGCTCACTCTTTGCACTTAACACCATATCCTGGAGATCACTCCTTGGAAGGATATAGAGATATTCTTCACTCCTTTAGTAGCTTGCAGCTCAGACCATAACGAACCATAACTTCCCAGTGAGATGGAACTCTTAAGTCTTATGCTCAGAAGAGCTAATCCTAATAAAGAATTCCTTATGAGATTTGAAAATAAGCATATTTCCTGACTAATGGCTGAAATGGGCTGTGCTGGCACATCATGGGTTTTCCTTTTTAAGATAATACTTTGGGATAGGAAAATGACTTTACCAGTAGGGGTCACTGTTACAATAGTTTTGGCAACTTTCTTTGCTGACTATCCTTTACTGGTTGTGTGTGTGTGTTTGTGTGTGTGTATGTGTGTGTACACACCTACCTACCCACATTCACATGCATCTGTATCTCCTTTTTAACAAACCCATGCTAGTATGTTTTAGACACAGTTTCCTCTTGGCTTTTTGTACTGCTCACTTCACATTGATAATGCACATGCATCTTCCACGTGCTTGCCCTGCTGTCTGCATCCTTTTTTATTTGACCGGTTTCATACTAATGAATATTCAGGTTCTGTCCATTATTTTGGTACTTTAAATCATGCTGCAAATTAGTAGCCATTTACATATGTCCTTGTACCCACACAGACACACTTCCATGGGATAAATTCCCATGGAATTCTTCTATACTCATAAGTGAAATGAGAACAATAAAACCTAATTGCTACTGAATGTGTTTATGGCCCGCAATCAGTTTGTTGGAGAAAAATAGCCTTAAGAGCCAGCATTTGTGATGATGGTGAGAAGTCTTATTAAAGAAAAAGACCAAGGTAATAGAGTCACCCGGCAGTAAACACCAGGAAGCCTGGGGAATCACTTTAAACTTGAGCAAATAACAATGACTTATAGTGGGTTATGGCCATTCTGTCCCTTCTAGCTAAAAAAGTAAATAATTTGGAAACCAGGAACCTCCTCTAGGTTGTATTTGCTGCTAAAATCTGTTTCATGGGTATGGGGGAGGAAAAATCATTTTCCCTCTACCCTTCTAGGTCCTTGGCTGAGACCCCCTCTAATCAAAGACAGATTAACAAGAAAAACAAACAGAAGTTTAATAATATGGATACCTCCTGTATACAACGGAAAGACCCAGGGAAACTGGGTCACTCCCATTACCTTAAATACTATCTCCAGCTAAAGACAAAAGAAGTTATTGAGGTGGGTGGTGGAGGATCAGTTGTGAGAGGTCACCAGGAAAGGAAGAAAACAAAGATAAGACTGTTATGCAGATTTAAGCCCTGCTTTCTCTTTTGGTAAATTTCTAGAGATTGAGAGTCACCTCCTCTTCCTGGTACAGTGAGGGAAACACCCTTACAAATGGAGATTTCCCTTATAAATGTAAATGTCTCTTACAAAAGGGTACCTTCTATTTGGGTTTTCAGAGCTTTTCCTGTGTCTGCTGTTTTTTAAAAATAATCACCTCAAATTCATCCTTATGTCAAAGAGCGTATTTTGAGGTGTTAAATTCTGATCCTCTTCTTCAGCCATTATGATCGATCTACCGTTGGCATGCGTAATTAATCTTATGGTTGCTTATGAAATCAGTAGAGACACTGGCGTCCAGGACATATATCTAAGAGGAAGTTACCCATATACACATAAAAAGACAAATAAATTCTCTAAGAGTGAAGGTAGAGTCTTTCTGAGTCTGAGAGTACCAGGAGAGAGTGAGTAAAGTTTATTTTATTGTGTCATTTCTCTGCTTAATCCACAAGGTGAAATGGAAGGCTCTGGGACTTTGCAGAAATATAGGGTTCTACAGCATGTCTAATTTTGTGGCCTGCTTCAGATTAGCTTTAGCTACCTTCTAGATGATGCTTATTGGGAACACAGCTTTAGCTGACTTGCATTCTGACTCTATATTGATCACATGGCTGCTGCTGACACCCTTGACCTTGAATTTGGCTTTAAACCTCTTCAGTTTAAGTGGAGAGTAATTCATGGCATCATGGACTTTATATTTGGAATGTCTTTGGGTTTTGACACATGTAGGAAAAGGATCTCAATCCAATGTTTACATATGTGAATATGCTTAATTTTTAGCATTTCTTTTATGTTTGTTGAAAAAAGTAACTTTAAAAATCTGAATTTACATAAGATATAACATCCTGAAAACAGAATTCTTGATTCACCTTAAGACACATCAACACACATGTACTCTTGGATGGTGGTATTTGTAAGGAAAAGTGAGAAATTTGAAGCATTTTAAGCAGATGGCAATGGAAATTTGAGAGTGAGATATATTTGATATTATTTCATCTTTAGTTATGGAGCTTAGAGGTGACTTCTTTTCCACCTTTTTGATCCAGGGATTTCCAAAGTAAAAAATATTTTACATCTGACACAGTGGATTTGTGAAATAGTCACATATAATTAAAAATCAATTCCGGTGAAAGGTAATTTGCGTTATTCATTAAGCATAACATTTACCTACCTTTAATTGAAGCTCTGTTTGAAATATTTTCTTCTTCCATGTTATTTTTCAATAAATTCACATGGAAAGCAAATTAAGAGGTGTTACACACACACACACACACACACACACACACACACACACACACACACAGACCACCTAACTTTTTAGGCAACTTTTATTACTTTAAAGACTGCTTTGCATTTAGAACTTTGTAGTAAACATCCCCCAACTAATAAAACGACTTTATAGAAGTCATTTGGAGCTTAGTTTGGGCTAAAGAACTTGTTTTCCATAAAAGCATCTGTCAAAGACAGTGATACTATGGGTAAAATAGCCTTTTATGGACCAGTCTGGAAGCCTAATAGTCATTTAATCCTGTCTCTATGGGGATAATAGGTACAGAGTTGTTATCAGGCTATCAGCCATAGTAACTACTTTCTCTATGGAGAAAGAAAAATTCTTCCGGGCATGATGGCTGCTACTTAATGGCTAGGGCATTTTTACACCCGACCCTCGCCCTTACCCAAGTCTACTTTTTGAAAAGAGACAGCATGGCTAGGAGTAAGCCCTATTAGTGAATCACAAGGGTAGTCCATAATTGTAACAAAAAACTAATGGCTAAATGAGTCCTTCAAGGCTAATGTGTTTTAAAGCTTTTATACCTTGAGCTCAAAGGGAAATGTTTTAGGAATAGGTATTTCAAGCACTTGGAAGACTTTTTGCACTAGAAATAACAGGATGCTAACAGGAAGAAATTATTAAAAGGGAAAAAGTCACTGTGTGTTTGGAGCTTGTCCACTTAGGTGCAATCGTAAGCATGTAATTGTATTGCAAGTGAGCTGCTGTCACAACACTACTTGCAGTTTAGTTGCAGACACAAAACATATAACCAAATGTATGGGCAGTACGTGAGTACATTAATGCTATCAGCACTGTCAGCTAGAACTTTCTGCCATGGTAGAATGTTCTGTATCTGTGCCATCCCATATGGTAGCTACGAGCCACATGGGGCTATGGAACACTTGAAATGTAGCTAGTGTGGCCAAGGAACTGAATTTTAAATTTTATTTGGTTTTAATTAATGTAAATGCCAATAGCCACCTGATATAGTGGTCAGAATATAACATAGCACAGGTAGACAGACCTAAGATACCTAAGAATTCAGTCAGGAAAAATACTGTGGTTAGAGTAAGAAGGGAAGATTGTCAAAGGCTTGGAGACTTAATAGAAAGGAGGGGAAGCATGTGCTAAGCTGAAATGTCCAGGGTTTGGTCATAAAATAGTGAGTAGCTTGGCTGAAGCATATGGCTCCAGTAGGGAAGTGAAGGGAAATAAAGGAGATTGGTGTGGATTTGTGGAGGTCCTTGAGGGTCAGTGTCAAAATTAATCTTGAAGACAACAGGGAACCAATAAGATAACACCTGTTAACTGTGACATAGTATGGTAACGCCACACCCATTACTGAAGGCTTTCCAATAGCATGGGTACTGTAGGAAGATTCAACTGGCATGGGAGACAGAGGGCTGAGAGGGGAGAAGAGACTCCAGGCAGGGTGCATGGTTGAGTATTACAGCAGTCTTGGTCTGCGAGCTAAGGAGCTGGGTTGGAGCAGGAATTAAAGTAAAAAGACCTGGCTGGCAGAGCAGCTTGACGGAGTGCATCAACAAGATTTGGTGAGTGGATCATTAAGAAGTATTCATTCAGCAAATAGCTATGAGCCTCTCCCATGTGCCAGAGCCAGATCTAGACTTGGGTATACATCAGTTGGGAAAAAAAAACAAATAAAAATTCTGGCCCTGGTGGGGTCTATGGTCTAGTGAAGATTGCCATTTTGTGGCTGACAAAATGCTGGTACTGTTGATTCAAGAGGAAATTCAGGTGAATCCTGTTGGGTGTGGGAGATGAGATCAGTGTTGGAAACCAGGCCAAGGCCAACGAAACAGACATATGTACACACATACCCTACACACATACAGACACCACACACACCCACACCAGATAACGCTCCATATGTTTTCACCCTTCTTGAAGGCTAATCCTCAAATAATTTGTCCAAGTCAGCCTGGCACAGAGGTATTTCTCTTGTGCGTTTCCCATGTGTCACCATTGTTCCTTTGAGGCCTGCCCAGCTTACCCAGCTTGCCTTGAAGGCCTTCTGCCTAGCCACAGCCTCCATGCTGTGACCATCCTCTACCCGCTGCCACCGCAAACTCTTGGTTGGGGCTACCTCATCTTCCCAAAGCACATGCATGTCGCTGTGACTCCTACACCTTCCTACCTTCCTGCTCCATTTCTGACCTCTGTTTAGCATGGCAAGCGAGTACTTTCATGATCCTCTTTATTCCCTGTAGCTGGTTTTACACCCCAAATAGAGTGTGTGTTCCCAGAACTGCCTTGCACTAGGAGGACCTGATGTATTCACTTGGGGTGTTTGCCCTCCTTTTGAGTGCTCATGGCTGCCCCCTCCCTGCAGGTTCCCCTCAAGGCTCTTCTTACCAATCCCTGTTGAAATACTGTTAATACTTCTTTGATTAAGCCTTTCCCTGGCCTGATCCAAGACTTACTGATTTAGGCTCTCTAAGGCCTGGAGATGGTTCTTCTCTCTTAATGCCTTGCCCATAGTAGGTACTTCATACATGTCAGAGTTGAAATAGATAATGTGTATTTACTCTGTGAGTGGCTAATTGAGATTAGAACATAGGTTAATGGGAAGCTAGCAAGACCTAGATATCAGAACTCAACAGAGCATACACAACAAAAAATAAAACCCCAAACTGTAGATTAATATTAGTTACTAATAAAGATGTGAAAATCTTAGATAAAATATTAGAGTGTCTAAATGTACTACAGATTAATCGATTATGATGGGATAAAGCATCTCAGGAATTAAATTGATTAATGCATTATATTGATCCAACAAAAGAGAGGACCCTCATATCAGCACAGATGCTCAATAGGCAGTCTACAGCACCCAGTGCTCACAATCTCATAAGAAACTAGAAACACAAGGGTACTTCATAAACATGGGAAAGAGTATCTTTCATAAACCAATATCCAACAGTCAACTCAATGGGGAAATAGTAGGAGATTCTTACTAAAACCAGAAATGAATAAAAAGTGTGCAGTATTGTGACTAATAAAGTTAAAATGAGACCAAATAGTGCTGTCTGGGGAGTGAAGCTGGCATTCGCCTGCCTGTTTGTAGAACTATGAATCGATACAACCTTTTGGAAAATCAATTAGGTGGTCTGTTTCAGAAACCATAAAAATATTCATACCCTCTGACTCAGACGTTTACTTCCCAGAAATTCTCCCAAGGAAATCTGATATGTTGACAGAGATATGAACAGGTACTCTTTATGACATTATTTAGAAGAATCAGAAACGGCAATAATCTAAATGCCTTACAATGGGGAAATAGTTAAGACTATTACGGGGTATCCCTACAGTGGAATATAGTCATTAGAAATGTTTAAGGCTTTTGGTGCCATGAGAATGCACTTGTGTTGAATTAGAATGATCCAGATTGTATTTAAACATTCCCTCGCTGTGTATAAAAATCTCCTTTGTTTCTTGGTGGAGGGTTACAAGTCAGGGTTTTTGTTTTTTGGTTTTTAGTTTTGGACATTTTGTTGTTGTTGAATTCCTCTCCCACACTGCCTCTCTCCCTCCTCCCCGCAGCAGGACTCAGCAAGGGGAACTTGAGGGCTAGCTCTTCCTCATACACCCAGAGTCCCAGCAGCGCAGGGTGCCAGAGCTGGGAGGACCCTGTGTCTTCCTGTCCCTTTTATTTTACACATCACATACCAGAACCAAGGCCACCCGCTTCGCGAAAGAGCAGAACTGAGTCGTAGTGCTGTGTTCCTTCTACTCCCCGAGAGGGTCATTGATTCAAAAAGCACTGTGAGTTCTGGGAGATGACTTCAAAGACAAGTGCTGTTTTTTGAAATCTGTTTGTCACTAGCTATTGACTGGAGTTGAAATTGGAAACGATGCAAACGCCAAGTGGTCAGGGAGGGAGAGCAAGGACAGGGTTATTCCGGTGGGAGAGTGGAGTGGGGTTGGTTTGGCACGTCAGGATTCTGACACCATCTCTGTAGTCTTTGTCAAGATCATACAACTATTCTGGACTCTTTTTTGTTTTTAATCTATAAACTTAGGTGCATCAGACTAAGGTTACTTTTAAATCTATTAAACTATTGTGGTCAGTAATTGACAAGGTGAGGCATGTCAAAGAATTTTTTATTAGTAATAATTGGATATCACTGCCAGATCAGTATAATTGGAAAGAATTAAACAGAGACATTGGGGACTCTGTGTAGAATAGGGCCACATCTCAGGTGCTCTTCTCTTGGTGACCAGAAGGATATCATTTTGTTTGTTGTCACTGGGACACCTTTTTCAGGATCGCCTTGAATTCTTCAAAACTAACTTCTCCATCTCCATTCTTGTCCAGTTCTTTAAAGAGGTCCTCGAGGGTGCCTGGACCCTGGCGGTAGACAAAAAGGATGGGATGGAGAGAGGAGACAAAATGAATCAGTTATGTACTGCTACACGTTCTCCGAAGTCAGAGGCACTGCATCTGTATTCCAAGAAGGCAGCTGAGTTTTTGATTATGTGCTACTCGTAGTCAGAGGCAGAAAAACCAACGTTAGCTGAAGTGTTGCTCCATGTCACAGCAGGGGCTACCCTTTCTATTTTCCATATCACACATTATTTTAATATTGATAATGCATATTTTAATATATGTAATTGGTTTGCTGTGTAATTCTATGTATTTTCCTATATGCCTCTAAAAAGGCTCTTTTGAGAAGGAGTTTGAAGGCTTCACGGGACTGCTGAGGGGCCCACGGCCCACAAACAATTGTGGACCCCTGCCCCAAGGTTTCCTGGGAGCTGGTTTTGTGTCCGGCTCCAGGGCTGGGCGGGCATATAACCATGGAAGCAGGCATAGTTTGCTGCTGGCCGCACTGTGCCGAGGGCTTTCTGTAGCTTGTGCAGTGTTCCCAGCCACCCTGTGGGGGAGATCCACTTTACAGATAAGGAAACTGAGGGTCTAAGACAGCAGCTGACTTACTCCAGGGCTCACAACTGGTAGGTAGAGGGCTTGGAGTTCAGTGACTCTAATGCCCAATCCCTTAATTAACAAGCACCTCATTTTTCCCAAACCCTGGGCTGCAGCGTACCACTGTGCTATGCAGGGTGACTTTGGATCAGTGACTTTGGTTCTCAGAATTTGGGACATTCTCACCACATGGACTTCCTGATCTTAGTAAGTACAAACTTAGAGTCCCACTCCCAGAGTTTCTGGTGCACCTGACCAGCCGGGCTCGGAGAACTGAGCCGTTACATGAGATCGTGTGCAGCTTGACCCCCTTTTGACTACTGATATTCCTGTAGTATCTTAAGTAGACTTAATATTAAATGTTAAATTCATTACAAAAACTCAAATCTTACAGCCATCACAGCTCTGACTTTCAGGTAGGAGTCTGTGGCAACACAGTACCTAGGAAACCTCTTGAAACAACAGTTTGGTTTTATACATCAGCTTCAAGAGATTCTTTGTTAAAAAAAAAAAACATGTAACATAACATTTATCATCTTCACTATCCTAAATATCAGTTCAGTAGTAACTATGTAGACGCGATTTTGCAACAGATCGATGCATCAAGATATGTTTTAACCCTTAAGATTCCTGCAGACCCTTGGCACTTTGCTATGATCACAAGACCAAACTGTAAGTTAGCTATTCAGCACCTAATTTGGTAATAAGTGAGTTATTACCAAATGCAGTTTTCCTGAAGCATTTACTCTGTTCTAAACCATACAAGGTGATGATCGAAATAGGGTGTAGCTTGGAAAACGTTGATAATCAGAATGGAAGTATAATCAGGTACATGACTTGGTAAATAGATTTTTCAGAATTTACCACTAGTCTTCCTACCTCTATGGAAGTTATAAAATTCACATGTGCTTTCTTATAGGAACTATAGAAAAAACAGAACAATTTAGAGAACTTCACCCATCTTACCTTTTATAACAACTTATTAGATTGCCTAAGGTCTCCTGTCAGATTATGATTTTTCTTTCTTTTACTACTATATAGTCCTTCCTATTACCATTTTTCTTCCTTTTGGATTGAAAAATTAAGAGTTTTTTTAGAATTTAATTTTTCTCAGAAACCTTTGTTTTAATTAAAAAGTCTCTTTTTCTGCTAGTGCCTTTAAGCATTTTCTAAAGTTATTTTATATTTCAACCGTAAGAAAATGAGAAGATATCGGATTATAAGGTCATGAAATTCAGCCATTTTTCCTTTTAGCACGAAAAACAGAAACCTCCTCACAAACAAAAACCAGAAACCTTCGTGCATGTCATATTGGCAGAAGGAACATTTCTGGTTGAAATCTGGGAAGGAAATGCTTTCTTCTGAACTTACAGCTAAAAGTGACCAAGTTGGACATAACGATGGCAGTCCTTCCCTCTTGAAGATGGTTTTTAGTTGCAGAGGAAGCAGGTTGGAGCGCAGGGAGTGCTCCTTTCCCTAGTCCTTTCTGCCTCGGGTAGGTTTGGATTCTGACACCTCTGCGAGGGCTCTTTATGGCTAACAAAATTTGATCATTTCCTGAAAGTTGTTGAGAAATGCACAGTTGCCTCATTAACACAAATGTATTGCTTAGCCCAAATTAACCAATTCAAATGTGTTTGAAATATAAACGGGTTTTAACAGGGTAATTTGTCAGTGGGAAACGGGTTTTCTTCAGCCTGAGTAGGTGTTGGTCTTGAGAGATTCTGCCTCTAACAGAGAAGCACATCCAATGCCAACTAATATTACAGTAGACTCTCAGTTAACCGGCACCCAAGGGGATTGCTAGATGCCGGAAAAATGTCCCCGGGACTCTCAAGCAACTGGCAAAACTCTCAAGCAACTGGCACAAATGCTGGCTGCTTGCGTTGCAGTTAACTGAGAGTCTACTGTATTTCACTGGCCTCTTTGTTTTCCTAAATCCTGGCACGGACGGACGTGCTGACTCCAGCCTGGGGGCCTCCGTGTGTTTGCGTGGAGACCCGCGGGTCTTCCAGGCGGCCTGCCTCCCTAACGGTGCCATCACTGCTTCCACTGACTGTGCAGGGTTCTGTGCGAAGGCTGTGCGGGAGAGGAGCCTTGGCTCCTGCTTTCTAGGAGCTTGCCACCTGAAATGTGGCCTGCCACCCGGGGAGGAGAGCACGCCTTCCAGTGCCAGCCCGAAAGCGATCTCTGTGCCTCGGCTCAGAAGGAGCTCTGATCAGTACCCTAGACCGCAGCCTCTCCCGTGTCCTTTCCTCTCCCCTCCCCTCCCCCCCCCCCACCCTCAGAGGCCCGTTCACTGGCTCTGCAGCTGTGCACTCACTTTCAGTAAGCTGGGGAATTCATTCTGAATCAGTAACGTCAGCTCATCCTTCGACAGCTGGTTTGGATCACCGTCACTGGCAGCGTATTTTGCAAAAATGCTCTTCAGTTCTTCAGGAGTCATTTTTGCACTCATTTTCAGTGTCCTGTAAATTGCCCAAGAAATTAACTTACTAGAAGCTAAAGTGGAGTTGTATACTGATGACTGGAAGCAGGAGTTCAGTGCCACTGGGCTGTTTCCTTGGCATGGGGGATGGGGAACTGTAAAAAACGACTGGGGAAGAGGGGAGAAGAAAAAGAGGGGGAGCAGAGGGAGTGGGAACTGTGGGAACTATACCAGTGACTGCCAATGGGTTTTAAAAATAATCATCTTAGACAGTATGTTAAATGTCTAGTCTTAGAGTATATCTGTTAGGAGATAGTCTCTATAGCCAACACTTAGTCATTACCAACACTTAGCAATTATGACAGCCTTCACTGTTCACGTGCCTGGTCTGCACTCTGTAGGCTGTGGCCTTAAAGAACCTGACCACAGCTTCTAGCCTCTAAATTACTAGTCGTATCTTTCGTTGGTACAAACCCGCTTTCTTTGCAGACTATTCTCTCTCACACCATTCTGAAAGGAAGCAGAAGGCTCTCCAGGTAGTACTAAAAGCACACTTACCTGGTTGCCAAACAGCGAGGCCGCTAGAAGAATCAAATAGGAGTGTGCAGGGCTGAGCAGGATCATGCGACTTTTATAGTCTGTGCAGACAGACACACCACCCTGATGACGAAATTTTCCTTTCGTTTGCCATTTCAAGGTAATTATTAATGGTTTTTGAAATCCAGCCTTACGACTGCATGAACCTCATAATTAAGGGTGTCGTAAAACTGGCCAACTAGCACAGACTTGTTGAAGCACCTGACCGGTAGGATGGGTACCTTGATCACTGTGGAATTCGAGAAGTTCCACAGGTAGGGATAACCTCTAACTGGATTTTAGCTTCTAGGAGGCAGTGGCCTGTGTACAAGGGAAACCTTCAGCCCAATGAGAAAACATGTAGACCATGACTAAAACGTATTTTTATTCATGATACAGGGGAAACTGTGTGAAATCTATTTGGCAGACCTTGAGCTGCATTAGGCAACGTAAAATGTCGGGGGGCAGTGCGGACAGGCTTTCCTGGGGTACCCTTCAGACAAGTGGCACAAGTGAGGCAGCCACTTTTCACGGCCTTATTCATATCTGTCCCCCAATAATGATTGAGAAATGCTGTCATTTTGTCAGTGGACCAATGGTTTAACGCATATACAGTAATTAAGAGTGGAAACTTTTAGAGTCTCTAATAGGTCTGGGCGGTTATTTGGTTCAAACCAGAACGTTCTCTTCTGTCAAACCAGCAGTTGCTAGATTTCCAATCCTGTTTTTTCTTTTTCTGAAGCCAATTGTTGGGCTCTTATGGCCAGTTTTTCTGGGGAAACATCCCTTTGGATCGAAATGGAGGTTTGACGGCTGTGGTTCCTGTAAGGGCAGCATTCTTTGTAGAAGTGTCAGCAACGTGATTTCCTTTAGGATCCAGGGAATCAAGTTTAGAATGTCCTGGGATCTTAATACTACTAGCTAATGCAGCAGGTAAAAGTATAGCATCCAACTATTCCTGAACATACGGGCGATTTTGAATTTTATTTCCTTACTGGAAGTAAAGAATCCACATTGTTTCCATAACAATCCGAAATCAAGAGCTACTTCAAAGGCAACTGAATGTCAGCATAAATGCTGGCAGTTCTGCCCTTGGCTAAACTACAAACCTGAGTGAAAACATGTAATTCAGCCTGTGTGCTAAAGTAGCCGAAGGTAAAAATGCCTCAAGGACTTCAAAAGGGGCTGCAATTGCGTGACCAGCACAGTACTTTTCACTTTCATTTTTTAAAAAATATGAAACACCTGTATACCAGGAGCAATCAGCTTTACCCAGGGGAATCTCCTGCTAATCATGATGAGGAGTCAGGAGGTGATCTGTCAGTGTCGTGCCGTCGTGAGGGGGCTTCATGGGTCTCAGAAGGGAGCAGAGTAGCTAGCTGGATTAAGGTTATTACAACAGCAAAGAGTTGTATGGGAGGTGGTTAACAAGAGGATTTCATAGGAGGTAAGGCGACTAACTGAAAGACGCCGGGTGTGATGAGAATTCAGGAGAGCTTCTACTGCATGGGGTATAAAGATGGTTAGAGAGGATCCCACGACAATTTTCCCCGTGGCCTCAACCAAAAAGGGCAGTGGCAGTAAAGGCTTTAAGGCAATAAAGGGTTCAGTCACTGACTATAATAGCCTAGGGGTCTATGGTGGTCCCCATGTTTTTTGGGTGAGTATTGCAAAGGGGATCTGATAATTGGAGTGTCCAAGAGCAGGAGATTCATTAAACTCTCCTTCAGGGCTTTAAACATTTTGTTGTCCCATTCTTCCCATGAAATTGGGTCACGACTGTCATTCTTTAGTAAAACATACATAGGTTTTGTCATAAGAGAGAGATTCACTATGAATTTGAGGAAAAGTTTCTCCAAACCGATTAACAGAGGGATTGGAAAAAGGCCTGTAGTTCCTTGGAGCCACATCATGGGGGACGCGGAGGACCTTGGGAAGGCTGGTTAGAAGGCTGCTTACAGGGCTGAGAGCTCTTGAAGTACTTAAACTTTCCAGCATCCCGGCTCCTTGAAAAAATGGCAGAAACTTGGAGTCTTTTGGTTTTGTGTTGGGGCTTTCATTTGCCAAGGATGAAAATTATAAGTCTTGGCAGTCTTACTTCTGCGTAGCCCATGTGGAGTATGGGCAACCTGATGAGCCGAATTGCTGAATCTAGGGTGGACGTGGTCTCCCATTTTATCCTGGTTTTCTTAACTGAGGAGGGGGGAAGGTCTTGTTTCACCTCAAGAACAAAGAGTTCAAGGTTATCTGAGTGAAATAAACATTTGAAGGAAAGCCAGAATTTTCCTTAAAAATGACCTGAAGTAGATTGTAATAGTCACAGATTCACCAGACTTTTGAGAGCAAGTCTGAATTTTGCTCCAACCCACAGGCTTTGGGAAACTTAGGAACTGCTCAGTGTAATTCTCTAGTTTCTTCTCAAAAACTTAGAGGCCTGTTTTTCTAAATCCCTTTCAGGCTATGCTCATTAGGCAATTCTCATCTAGTGTCAAGCCTGGCCTTCACCACCTAACATATGAATTAGCTGATACAAATCAGAAAACCCAGGCTGACCGGTCTGAATAACACCAACAATTCCTCAGCAAACTTCGAGGATCCTCAGTTACCTTAGAAAATTCCTAACTCAGCTTTAGTCCAGGGAATGTATGAAACCGGAGGTCTCTTAGGATCCTCAGAAGGTTTAATTTCAAATGGAAAGGGACTGATAAGTTCAGAGGGGGAAGCAGTGGGAGAGAATTCAGGGGAAGAAGGCCAGAGTCCTTGGAGGGAGAGATGGTCGTAAAATATTAAATAAATGAGATCCATTTTTCAGAGACTCTTCTCTAGAGCAAGAGGCCCAAAGCTGTCTACAACACCCCAGGCCACCTGCAGGGTAGAAATCAGCCAGCCTAACTAGGACACTCTGATCACACACAGAAGGATCAGGCCAAAGGCTTACAAAGCCAGTTCTCGGAAACAGCCAGCTCTCTGGAGAGGCTGGCTGGACCTAAGCTGAACGGCACTTTTTAAATGGACAGTCCGGTCTGATACTCAACCAAAAGGCAACTCATTTCAGGAGAAATAGCCCGTGTTCCAAAATAAATTGGACGAAAGCCAGGTGGTCTCAAAAGATAACCTGGTCCTTCAGCAATCAGGCCGCGATGCCAAATCGAGTACTCCCAAACAACAACACACAGAACAAAGCAAGGCCTTTTAACAAACAACAAACCCATTCCCAAATAAAGTCTGGAGAGCTTCAAAATGCAAAAAGAAGCTCAATTCCAGGAGAAACCAGCAGTTAGCCCAAGTGGTTTTGTGTGGCCCCAGCACCTACTTACTCACCTGCTCTGATGCTGTCGGGTTTAAGAAGTGGGAGAAGATACACAATAATTTGTGGTTTTATTTGGCAAAGTAGGATTACGAAGTAGCACGGTCATTTTTCAACTTTTTTATTATTTGTTGTTTCCATGGCTGCTTTGTATTCCTTACCAATATATTTTGTTAATCATTCCGAAAACTTGTGAAAACACTTGGCTTACTTTTATTCAATTGGAAATACTTCAGACTTTTGGAATTGCCAGGATTTAAAACTGGAGACTGAATTTATTTCTTTCGGAAAAAGTTTCATGAAAGAACTAGGACATTTCCAGAGGACATTGATCTAATGCTGACTGTAACTCATGAGAAGGAGTTTCAGATAAACTTTAAAAGCACTTGCAGCTTTTAAACACATGTACAATTTTCTCTGACCCTTCATGGTGTTATTTACAAATTGAAGATTGAACTATTGGGCTGTATTTCTGTCTGATGCTTTTCAGTTCTAAAATTCTAGGGACTTACTTACATTGGACAACAAATGTGAAGGCTAACAGAGTTCCTTAAGATCTTCCTGCCAATCCTGAGCATGTATCATTCCATGCACCTTTGCTGTCTTGTTTTGGTATTCTTGCTTTTATTACAGGTTCTTTGACTTTGGTATGCATCAGTATCGACTATATATTAATTCCCTTCTTGGAGTAAAGATAGGCATTTTGTTTGCAGTTGTAAGATTTTACATAAAAATACTCTGATTTTGGCAATGTACTTTAATCAAGATTTTATAGAATTGCAGTGTTGGGGTTTTTTTTATACTTACACTCTGTTTTACCTGGAAGGCTTTTGCTGAGTGATCATAACAAGAAATATCTTTTTCCTCCAACACCTTTAAAATTTTTTTTTAAATCTATAGGAAATTTGCAAAAATAGGCCATGAACCAATTCACCTTTCACCCACATTTACTAATTGCTACCATTTCTACATTTGCTTTCTCTTTCTATGGACGGACACAATCCCCGCCACCTCCCCCCAACCATTTCAGAATTAGTTACGGACATCCAGATCCTTCCCTACTAAATGCCTCAGCATCTTCAGAGAAGGACATTCTCCTTCACAATCACAGTGCCCTTATCACAGCCCAGATTCAAATCCCCTCAGTTGTTGAAGTAGCTTCTTATGTCATCTGTTCTCTCCAAGTACCACTTATGAGCTAAAATCAACATGCCAGTTGTTCTATTTCTTGAGTCTATATTGAAGAAATAATTTTAATAACGATATATGATCTTAATAGTTATATATAACTATGATTGTAACAACTATGTATGATATGACAGATAACATGTTATATAGAAAACACGTGGTATATATTGTATGACACGTGTGTGTATATAAAATTAACTGCAAGAAAAACATTTGGAACAGCATTGGTTCACAATCTTTTAGACTACAAATCTCTCGTTTCGAGGGAAGACCTCTGATTAAAACAAGTTCAGTGCTGTTTGTTGTCAGAACTTATGCTTGTAAATGCTTACAGAACTTGGAAAACAACCTGTGGGTCCTCTTAAATTTTCTTTTAAGAGACGCAACTGGCTTCCCTCTGCCAGTCACATCTCATCTCTTATTTTTCTCTTTACCCGTGGACTCACGTATGAGGGTAAACCTGCAGTGGGAAACATGAAATCCACTAATAGATAGTCACATGAAACATTAACTAAAAATATATGGAGACGGGTGATAAATACAGGGTGTGTTCAAAAGAGTGCATTTTGAAGTCGGAGAAGGGGGAAAAAATGACAGGCACAAGATTGGTAATGGAAAAATGGAGAGGCAAAGGTTATTTATCAGCTCTGTTCAATTGCTTGATCTTTGGACAGACTTAAGTTTTTCCTGGGAAAGCCAAGGGTAACTCATTTTAAAAGCTCGGGGCACCGCAGGCCTCCATTGCCACGTTATTCAAGTGGAAGTCCACGGCAGGCAGTGAGTGCCTGGAAAAGCACCGTCGGGAAGAGGGTAGGGAGAGTCAGTGTCCAGGCCCTGCAAAACAAGTGGTGTGGGCTGTAATCTGAGTTCGCATCGTCTTTGATCCCGAGACTTCCAAGTGACCCTGACTGAAGTGCAGCTGCTCCTAAAAGGGAGCACCCTCCCCCTTGCCTGTCTTCCCTGTGCCCTCCCGCACAGCTCACCTTCTGTGCCACATCCAGCCTTTACCTGGCTGGGATGCTCGCCGGCTTGGCGGCTGTGGGGTTGGTTGCCAACGGCCTCTTCATCATCGCCCGCACTTTCCGAAGGCTGATTTTTGCCATGGGCTGTGTGCCACCCCCGGCACCCGACCTACTCATTACCTTGAGAAATCCTGACAGCATCCTTGTGAAGTGGGCCCTACTGTTCCCTCCAGTCGATGGAGACACGCAAGGACCTGTCACACCCGAAGGTATAAGAATGTTCTTTTCCTAATGGAAGTAGCAGAGGCCCTTCTTTTACCACTGGAGAAGACAAGTTGGAAAGACTGGGAAATAAACACGTATTTACAGTACTGCTCAAAGCGGTCACCATCGTAGATTCCGTCACCAGTGCTGCTCTGCGACACCTCAGCTGAAGAGGACAGAAAGGAAAGTATAGTCCCGTGGCAGGTGAGAGCGGGCTTGGGCACTGTGGTGTCCCTGCCCCTCCTGTCCCATCGGTGAACTCACCCGTCACCTGCAGCGTCTCAGAGACCCCTTCACTGCTTTTAGGCCCACCGACTAGTCCCTTGGTGTCCTGTAAATTTCTGATAAAAATCTGGGGAGATTCCAGTATGGACATTTGATCAGAATCTGAGACTGCCCTGAGCTGCCGTGGCGATGGCGATGAGCCCGCACTTCACGTTAAAGTTGTGTACAATAAAGGACTGTACCCGTTTCCTTAACAAATTACCACAAATTTAGGGGCTTAAAACAACACAAATTCTTACAGTCCTGCAGCTCAGAAGTATAATGGGGGCCGGTCAGTGGCACTGCATTCCTTCTAGAGGCTCTTGGGGACAATATTTCTTTGCCTTTTCCAGTTTCTAGAGGCGCCTGCATTCCTTGGCTCATGGCCTCTTCCTCCATCTTCAAAGCCAGTGACATGGCCTCTTCCAATCTCTGTCTCCCTCTCTGTCCTCTACTTCATTGTCACATCTCCGTCTCTGACTCTGACCCTCTTACCTCCCTCTTATATGGACCCTGTGGTGACAGTGGGCCCACCCAGATAATCCAGATAATCTTCCCATCTCAAGAGCCTTAATTCAATCATATCTGCAAAGTCCCTTTTGCCGTATGAGGTGACCTGGTCACGGGTCCTAGGGACTAGGACTTGGACACCTTTGGGGGGCCATTATTCAACTTACCATAAAGATTCATTGAAAATGAATGAACAGTCTATATAGGTTATTTGGTGTGGTGATCATACCAATGGTATTGATTATGGGGCGGTAGGAGAACAGGAGGGCACCGCTAATGCGGGAGCCCTTGTGGAGTAGTAGGGGAAGGCATCTCAGGAAGAGAAGAGATGATATGTGTGTAGTGGGGTGGTGGGCAGGGGAGCAGAGGGGTCACCGCCAGTGGACCAGTCTGGCTGAGGTACAAAGTACAGGTTAGAAGACGTGAGGAGAGCACAGCTAGGTGGTTCCCGGAGTGAAGTGGAACCTGAGTGCTACATGGAAGAGTTTCTATTTGACTTGCAATGATGGGAGGCTGTGTAGCTAGCAATGCAACACAGTATTGGGTAACATCATATTGATATAAAAGTGGTTCATACTTTATGCTCAACTTGATGATGACTCATAGAGAATCAAAATCAGAAGAAGGCTTGAAAAACACAGTGAACAGAAAACGTAATGGGCAGGAGGAAAGCAACAGGTTAGGGAAATCCTTATAAGGAATACGGGAGGAATATACTAGAAAGTCTGAGAAAATCACTGTGTGTTGCCTAAGAGACTAGAAACGGTGTGTTGGGGAGGTAGCGGGCAGGGGTAGCTCCTGCAGTGTCCCCAGATGAAATGTCCGAAGGCAAGGACGTGAGGGAAGCTGGCCTTACCAGGCTCTGTTGGGTCGGTCAGAAGGCTTATGTGACTTTATGCTCGCACGGCCCTTCAGGAATTTCATCTGTGATAAGAGAACCTAACGTCCCTAGACCTTGTTGTTTAAGGCGCCTGGGGCGCATGAAGTCTTGAACCCATTACACTTTTATCAGGGTGGCAGAAACTTTGGTAAAGGTTAATTAGTGCATAGTTGTCCTTATGTGGTACTTTTACATCTCCTGAAGCTTTATCACCACCAGTATTCGTTACTTATTGATTTTTTTTCCCTTATGCTATT
Organism: Lyroderma lyra; assembly: GCA_004026885.1. Taxonomy (NCBI): domain Eukaryota; kingdom Metazoa; phylum Chordata; class Mammalia; order Chiroptera; family Megadermatidae; genus Lyroderma; species Lyroderma lyra. The sequence goes on from PVJL010004865.1 coordinate 89,826, forward strand.
TGGCTCAGTTTCAAGAAAGGACAGATTTATAGTGGGGCTCAGCCATTATTTAGGCAAAATCAAAGTGGGCTGAGGCAATCATTTTGCAATGGAAGAGGCATTTTCTTCTTAGATTATTTTATGGTTACAATTTTTTATTATTTTCCTTTTAGATTATTTATCTTCACCTCCTCTCTACCACCCTCAACTTCTCTGGATGTTTCTCCTGATATTTTTACCTCTGTGGTTCTAAATAATGTTCTCATGTTGCTCTGTCAGCAATGTCCAGACTTCCCCCTATGTTGGAGGAGTATTTAACATTCTTGGACAGGAAATTATGGAAATGTTGGGATTACAACTAAAGCACATTTGAGGTTCTCTTCCTTAACCACCCCAGTAATGATAAACGATATGTTTTGAAACTGTGATACTCTCTCTCAGGCTTTTTGTGGAAGAATGCCAGGAACGAAGATGTTTTCCCTAATTTTCTTGCTCAATCAGGTTGCTTATAACCCACGAGGCAGTCATATTGTCATCTTTACAGCTCGTGGGGCCGCCTGATAATTCTGCAAGGCAGCTGGTTGGGCCAGGCTGGGCCACCAACGCACTGTGTCCTCTGCCTTCTCAAACCTTTTCCTTCCAGAGTCTGTGCATTCTAGCAGCTGGTGCCTGGCTAGGATGTTCTTTGCCTGACTGTGCGATGGACATCCCAGGATGAGGCCTCCTAAGCCAGGCCAGAGAGAGTGACAACTTTCCTGTCAGTTCTGGCCCTGCTTTTCTCCTTTCACTGATGTTCAGGGCATCATTCAGGGTTGGAAAACTACTTGCCCCTGCTCCGCCATCTCTTCTCTAACATTTTCTTTGCCTTCTCCACTGGTCTCAGCGCTAGCATGTTTTAATAGGATCAGCGTGGCTATGACATCTTGGGATTTCTTTCTGTGCTACCATTTCAGGAGAAGGTTGTATTTATTGCTTCTGAAAACAGCCAGGATAATACCCTAATGGAAGGCCTAAATAATGCATTTCAGTCTGGGCTGTAAGTTTGTATTTTCATTGAAATAATACCATGTAAAAGCCAACAGTTCAAACAAAACAAACCCTACAGTTCCAAAAAGCCTTTAATGAAAAAAGTTCAGTAATCCTCACCTCCACGTTTCTAAATAATGTTCTCATATTGCCCCGTCAGGAATTTCCAGACTTCCCTCTGTGTTGGAAGGGTATTTAACATTCTTGGGCAGCCCCTGTGCCCACTGCATTTTCCTTCTCTCCTCTTGCCCCACTTTAATTTTGGAAATATTTCCTGGTCTTGAGGTGTTTGTCAGGTTCACCCCAGGTAAGCAGTAAGTCAGGCTTCCTGTTCTTAGTTGAGTCATTTGACTCTATTCTCAGTGGTTCAATTTAGAACATTTCTTAAGTACCAAACATGCCAATAACCGAACAAACTACATTAAGGTTCTTTTAGGTAGATGGACTCAATGGAGTAAGTAGGAGTGGACTGAAAAATTAATAAGAGATTGGGGGAGCTTCTCCCCGTGGTCTTCCTAGATGGTTCAAGTTGTCTTAAACCTAAGTGGAAATTGAGTAAGTAAACTTAGGACTTCTTACGAGTCTATGGTGGGTAGTGCAGTCCTATCTGAACTTTTCCTAGAGAATAGCTACAGGGCTGGGCACTTGCAAGCTGGAAGCTAATGCCCTCAGTCACCTCGCTCTAGTAATACTTAATCTAGGCATAATTAGCCAACCAAAGACGATAGGAAAGAGATGCCAAGGTTAAGAGCACTTCAGAACAGAGCACTCCACCAGCAAGATGTGTAATCAAGTTTTGTCTCCACCCCTTCTCCTCTGTGACTCTTAGAGCATACTTGGGACACAGGGTTCAGATGGCTTGGAAAATTCTTCTGGGGCACTGATAAGATCAGTCAACTTTCTGGAAACTTTTTATCTCAGGGAATTCCAGTCATCAAAGCTTCCTATATAGCAATATGTGGTAGTTAGGGCATGGAGGGTAGGAACAGAAAGAAAGTTTTTATGAGAGGGAAGGCTGAACAATTTTATTAGAACAGGAATTGCTCACCCAACTGTAGTCTGGTCTAACAACTTAAAAATATAGATAATGGGGGTAGGTAGAAGAGGATAAAGGCTGTCAAATATATGGTGATGGAAGAATTGACTCTGGGTGGTGAACGAACAGTGCAATATACAGATGATGTGTTATAGAATTGTACCCCAGAACCCATATAATCTTACTAGCCAATGTCACCCCAATAAATATAATAACATTCAAAAAATAGATGAAACAAAACCATGAGATTGGAGTGAATAGAATTGAGAAAACAGAGCATGGCTAATGTGAACAAACTTTTCAGAAAAATCACACATTTCTGAATTTCTGTGAAGTAATGATAAAAATAAATCTGAAATTAATTAGTCTGAGTTTATTCATTCATTCATTCATTCACGCATGCATGCATTCAGTGGATACCATGTGCCAGTTCCATACATGCGAGGGGCTGGGGATGCAAAAGGAAAGAAAAGCGGCACTGCCCCGTCTGTCCAAGATTTGCAGTGGAGCACACACCACTCTACAGATAGGAACTGAGGGAAGTACAGTGACAAGGAGGACAGAGATAGAGGACCCTGACTTAGGCTATGGTTCCCAGGACTATTAGTTCCCGTAGAAGCTCATATTGGATAGTTGAGCTAGGATCTCGAGGTTGAGGTGGTGTAGTTCAGGAAAAGAGGGTAGGTGAATGGGGGGAGATGTTCTGGGCAGACAAAACAACATGTATCAAGTCCCCATGGCAGGAGGAAAGAAGAAGCACTTGAGGAACTCAAAGAAGGCGATGGTGACCAGAGGGAGAGCTCAGAGTGTGAGGGGAAAGTCATGGGGGTGAGGTTGGAGGGCTAGGCTGGGCTGATAACATGTAGTCAAGGCTTTCAAACAGAAATACCACAGCTACTCTGCCTGCACCCTGCAGGGTGGACTAGGGTCTCAAGAATGTGGGGCAGCCGGTAAGTAAGCTCGGGCTATGGCCTGGGTGAGGGGCTGTGTGGTGGTCGGAGCTGCAGATGCATGCAGGAAGTCTGACAGGGTAAATTGATAGGACTTGACAGATTGGATATAAGGGAGGAGGAAGAAGGAGAGATCCAGGGTAGTGCTTAGGTTTCTGACCTATAGAATGTGCTAGAGTAAACCCCATTACCCTTTTTTATTTTTAAAGAATCCTTCTAATAGTTTTGTATAAGTCAGTACTTTCGATATACTTTCCCACAAGGATTGACAGATTTGTGTATGGGAAATCTTTAGGGAATGAAATGGCAGTGGGAGAGGCTGGTTATTATGGGAGAGATGTGAATGCCAAAGTGGGAGACCCCAGACACACATCCAGAACTCCAAGTGTGAACATTGCCCAGAACTGACACATTGACTAATGGAAGAAGGAAGGTCACAGAGATGCCCTTGATGAATTTTTTACAAGTGACTTGAATGGAAAATGAGAAGCAGAGAAGAAAAGGAAACATACTGTGTGATGCCTATATAAAGTATGGCTGGATTTGAATAGGAAAATTGGAAAATCAAATTTTACTTGTTCGTAGAATATTCTTACCCAATGACCATTTCTCTAAAAGTAAAGCTTGAAATTTGGGGAACTACATGTTTACAAGATGACAGAACCAGACCTGTTTTGTTTTCTAAGGTGATCGATATGCCGGAACACAACCCTGGCAATTTGGGAGGAACAATGAGGCTGGGAATAAGAAGAACTGTTTTCAAAACGGAAAATTCGATGTTAAGTAAGTTTCCCAGATTGTTTGTGTTATGAGACATGGGGTGTCCTTCGCCTTGCCCCTTCCACCTCTCCCGCTTGCCTTCCAGCAGCCTCAGATGCTCCAACTTCCTCTCACCTGCCCGCCCCCCCAACCTGGCTGGTCCTCCTGCTTCCTGATCCCTCTCCCCCGAAGGGTTGTGAGGACACACATGAACACCCCTTCTCATTTCATCCCCATTGATCCCCTGTCCAGGGTGCTGCTTTGTGATTTACCGCTGCTCCTGGAGGTGACCTTCCACTGGGAGCACCCTGATTCCAACTCGGTTCTTTGGAATCCTCTGTTCTCTCTAGTACATTAAAACCTGCTCCCTACTTAACTGTTTCATGTCTGAGTGGTTTTAGCCACTAATTTACGAACTTCTTGAGGAGGAGAGCACTTACGTCCCCGAAGTATTTTTCTCTGCTCCCCCAGTAACTCCAGCATGGGGAGAGGAAAATACGATGTGGTCATATTTGCTAATCTTCTACTCCTGATAAGATTGTTCTAATTTCTATGAGAATAACTTAATGTAAAACAACCCCAAAGCCCTTAATTCAATTTAGTAACTATATCGGGAGTGCCGACTCTGTGCCACATCACCATGCTAGTTTCTGCAGATAACGGTAGTGACCGGGACAGTTAGCAGCCCTTCCCTCCCAAGGCCTCACAGTGCCTAAAGGGCTGGCTGCACAGCAGGGAGCCCAGGTGCCTGGGGAGCCCAGGTGCCTGGGGCATCCAGCATTACTCCCATGAAGTTGTAAGAACACCTGAGAAAAATGCCTTCTTCACCCAAAGAAGAATAAGACCAGAAACACGAGTTTGTCCTTTAAGGATGGTAAACAGCTTCTGAGGAATATAAATTAGCTTCCTAGCAAGAATAAAATTGTAAAAGGAAAAGTTTCAGAGTGCCCACCTTGCCCTACTTTCTGTGGAGAAGACACCATTGTTCTCTAAGTGACTTTTTTCTGTAAGAATATAAGATTTTTTTTCTCTCTTCATGGCTATTAGCAACGGTTCTTTGGCTTTCAGATGTTTTCAAATACGTTGAAACTTTGTGCAAGTGATTGCCGAAGTGACAAAAAGTAGTAAGAAATTTAATGTTTTAAGATTGCATCTGCTGTAAAAATTTCAGTGATAATTGTACTAACCTTTTTAAAAAGAGCATGTGTTCAATACATTTAAAAATTGTATCTGTCTTGATGGAAATAAGACTGATTGAGGATTTTTTTTTCTTTACAGTAGAATAAAAGTAATGTTGAGGATTTTTATGAATTTTAAACATAACACCAAAGCTTGTTGCTTAATCTCTTTTGCCTGCCTGCCTGGAAAAAAATTTTAAACAACTTTATTGAGATATAATTTACATACTCTATAATTCCCTGTTAAAAAAATACAACTTACTCTTTTTTATTGATTTTCATGAAGTTGTACAATGATCGCCACAGTGAATTTTTGAACATATTTATCAGCTCACAAAGGAAACCCTGTTTCTTTTAGCTAAAACCACCACCCCTGCAGCCCTAAGCAAGCATTAGTCTACTCACTGTCTCTTCTGGACATTTCATATAAATGGAACCATGTGACATGTGGTGTTTTGTTTGGCTTCTTTTATTCAGCATGCTGTTCACAAGGTACATCCACGTTGTAACATGTATCAGTCCTTCACTCCCTTTTATGTCTGAATAATACTCCATTGGATGGATAGATCACATTGCTTAGCCATTTCTCGGTTGATAAACATTTGGGTTGTTTCCAGGCCTGCCTTTACTTGAAATTATGCTTCACAGTTTCCAAAAGGCATATGAGTGTATGAAGCCATGGTCTGCTGCAGACATACGGTTTTACCCTCCCACCTGTGTGAGGTCTTCCACAAGTCTCCCAAAAATGTTGTGTTGGTGATAAGACAAACATACGACCACTGTGTGTGGGTCTATTGAATATCATAAAAATTTAAAAACAAATGTTAATAGCACCATCGTGTTTTGTGTTGTTTTTTTTTTCCTAGTCAGCATATTTCTTTTGTAGGAGCTTATCTTTTTCCCAAGCCGACACATTTCTTTTGAGGATTTTTTTTTCCTCTAGTTAGACTATTTATTTTGTAGACTTTTCTTCCTAGTCAGCACATTTCTGCAAGAATGGTATGAACAAAATACATTGAACCACGTTGCCTGTGACAATAACTTACTGTTTTTGTAAAGCATTTTGATAGTATTCATTCTTTATATTTGATTTATAGGCCAGTGATTGCGATGCTTGCAGGAAAGTAAAGAGGGATTTTTTTTATGTTTGTTTGTTTGTTTGTTTTAAGTAAAAGAGAATACTTGGAAATAGGACCAAAGCCTAAAGATATTGGTAGACACAATGACTGTATTACTAGAGTGATTGTAATATTTATATTCACCAAGAACAATTCTTCTTTTCTTCTTAGTCACGCATTAGTTCCTTAAGGATTATGAAAACTATGAATTTAATTTTTCTTTTCTTTTAAACCACTTTATTGAAGAAAGAGTGACATACAAAAGGCTGTATATATTTAATGTATATAACTTGAATGTGAGTTTTCTGAAATGGAGATTATAGGTATGCATTGATTTGGACAAAAGTACTGCTAATCATAATTTGCTCTATTTGTAGAAAATATGTTCCCAGAGGCTCAGTCCTGTCTTGTGTTCTCTGTGTGTGTGTTGTCTTGGTTTGGAAAGGTGTTTATTTATAAAGGACTAATGATAGTGTATGTGAAATTGTCAAAGCTTGTTCAAAGGTCTTGAGAAATAAGATATTTTTCCAAACTGTATATTTTTAACCCTTCTCCTAAGTATTAATTGCATATTTGTGGCCTTTTCCAACCTTTATCTATCATGCTTAATTTTTATATAGTCTTTTATTTTAGCCTGACTTTTTTATGTATCTAGTCTTTATATTCTTTATTTGGGCATATAGTTTTTAATTGAGTCAAGGAACTGTAATCTACTAAATCATTTTCTGTTGTTAAATGTCTTGACACGGTGTTTATGTACTTTTGATTATTTCCTTAGGATAGATTTCCAGGAGTCGAACTATTAGATCAAAGGGTATGAACACTTTTATGACTAATATTTCTGCCAGATCGTTTGAAAGAAGAGGTGAACCATTCATTGTACTGTAGTGTTCTTGCTTTCTCTATTAGTTTTTGCTAGTACATTTATTATTTTTCTTCTTGCTCTATTAACAAGAACAAAAAAGACCCTTTATTATTGTACTTCATTTTGCATTTCTTTCTACTGCTACAAAGTAGGAACTCCTCCCCCACAAAATGTTGATTTACTTCTGTGTACACTGCCCAGGTCTCAAGTCTCCAACAGCATCTAAGGGTGGGAAGGGAGCAATTTACCTGCCCAAAGCCTATTACCTAAATGGTTTAGACCAGAGGTCTGTAGACTTTTTCTGTAAAAGGCCAGATAATAAACATTTCTGGCTTTGAGGCCATACAGTCGCTGTCGCAACTACTCAAACTCTCCCTGTAGTGGAAGAGCAGCCACAGGTAAATATGTAAATGGATAAGCAAAGCTGTGTTTCAATAAAGCTTTATTTATGGGCACTGAAATTAGAATTTCATGTCATTTTCATGCATCATGAACTTTTATTCTTCTTTTGACTTTTTTCGACCATTTGAAAACATAAAAACCATTCTTAGTTCAAGGACTGAACAAAAACAGCCAAGGGAATCCTGTTTGGCCTCGGGGTTGCCATGGTTTGCGGACCCCCCTGGTGGAAACAGAAGCATCACAGGCTGAAGCAAGCACACCTGAGGAAGGAGGCTGCTACCCCGCTGGCGAGGGGGTTCAGGGACATCTCCCCACTGGTCCACTTGCCTGCCTCCATACTCGTGTCCTACTTAGTGACAGGATGAGGCCAAGGGGGCTTTCAGAAGCCATTTGCTCCAACCTCTGTATTTTTCAGCACAGAGCTGGGGAGGTCGCCCACAGCCCATGTGTTGTCAGAACAGGCCTGGCCACTCTTCTTCAGTTTCTAGTCTCTCCTGGAACACATGCTCTGGTTCCACACAGCCCAGCATTATGATCGTTCTCCAAAATTTAACTCCTAAAGCACATGTTTGACAATTGTTAAACTTGTTGAATGCTTCACCCTTCAGTTCTGAAGAGTTTATGGCATGTAAATTGCACCTCAATTTGAAGAAAACCTCACATTTTATCTGGGAATGTAGATAGTAGGACTTGTCTCCTTATAGTGACAACTTTGTTTGGTTGGCTAAGCATTAGATGGTTTTTGAAAAGTAGGTAGAAACAGTGCAGAGCAGTGACGTATTAAAGAGGGTGCTTTGAAGACTGAGAGAAAGCTAGAAAGAGATGTGGCTGGAGATGGAGGGGATCAGGCTCAGGTGAGAGGGGAAGCAGAGAGGGTTTTAAGACTCCAAAAGTAAACATTATTGTTTTGCCCGTGGCTTAGCTGAGCTTGAGAGATAGGAAGATAAAGTACAAAGCAATTCAGACAAAGTTCAGAGCTCATTCAGGGGACAGCTGACAGCTTGTTTGGTGTGTTTCCAAAATATTCCAGGCCCCAGGCTTAAATGTTTTGGTCCGGTTCCAGACATGTTGCCAAGACTTGCCTGGGAATGGAAGCAAGTCTTTGTCCCTGCCGAATGTGGTTTTCAAGCCAAAGCACCACCTACCGGAACGAATGTGTTTTCTGACCAGTCAGGTAACATGTTTGAAGACAGCGTACTCTGGTGTATGTGCGCTGGTAGGAAAGGTCCAGTAAACCCAAATTAGAGCAGGCCCGAATTCTACATGCAATTTGTGTGACTCTGCCCTCCGTACCAGTACCAAAATGGTTAGGGAGCCCTTGTCTTTAGAAACAGAGAAATGTGCAGGGTTGGAAGAGTGCAGAGGAGGCCTGAGCACTCCAGGAGGCAGAGGAGGGCAAGGGCCACATCCCTGAGTATCGTGCTGGTCCAGGGGGTTCTTTAAAAGTGAGTGGGTGCCATTTTGCCCTCAGGGGTGTCCAGACCAGTGGAGAATGCAGCTCCACATGGTGTATCTACCCCTCAGTGTTTTCACTCCACACCTAGATTCATTCCACATGCAACAGCATCTAGCATCTCACCTCGTCATTGATTGTCCCCTGATAGCACTTTTGGTGACAGTATGGGTCAGTGGTTTCTAATTGGGAGTGCATGGGAAGTCACTTGTGGTGCTTTGTAAAAACCCACGTGTCCGGGCACTCTCCTGAGCATAACCAAAGCGGAATCCCCGGTGCCTTCCCATGGAATGAACAGTCTTAGTTTTCTTTTGCTTTTAAGGTGTTTTCAAATCATGCTGAACTGCTAACACTCTGAGCTGATTCTCAACATAGGGTTTGCAAGAAATTTTGGATTTTTTTTTCATGGATATAGACAATGGATTAATTTTGTAGATTCATTCTTTATAGATTTGTAAGTGATCAAGACAGGTATTTAATGCATAAAGTAACATTTCCAAAATTCTGAAAACATGTCTCATTATATACCATGTACCGTATATGAAATGCTTTCTTCATTTATCCAACAAATATTTATGAACTGCTTATGTACTAGGCACTGGTCTCAAGAATTGAGGGGACGGGTCCCTCTCATGTCTGTTATCTTGTGGAGCTTCTGTTCTAGCTTCTGTTCTTCCTATTTGGATTTCATAGTCTAGAGAGAACAATAGCAATCTCATGGTTCACTGACTTGCTATTCTAGCACTTCACATATTTTGATTTCTTTAATCCTCCCACCAGCCTTATTAAGTAGAAAGTGTCATAATCCCCATTTTACAGATGGGGAAGCTGAGGCAGAGAGGTAAAGTAATTTGCCCAAGCCACACTCCATTAAATGGTGGAGTAGAATTTAAAGCCAGGTAGTGTGGCTTTAGTGCCACTATCGTCCCCCCTCTTCCTGTCACCTGAGATATCTTGGCTTTGCCTTAAGCCAGGCACAGGCGTAGGCCATGTAGTTTCAAAGTTCACATGATATCCTGCTAGTCCCGATGACTTGAAGCTATGATTCATTATATCTTAATTTGTAGATTTTTGCCATTTTCCTCAGCATCTCTGTTAATACTGGCAGGCTCTATTACTGGATTTGCTGGTTCCCTGTTGTGCTAAAGGAAGCAGAGAAGAAATTTTGGACTGTAGGAGGAAAAAACCGATCACAAAGTCATAAATGAGTCAGAATCCTCTCAAAGTGAGGTCCAGATCTTTCAAATGTTTTTTCTTGAAACTTCATAATGATAGATACGCTTCCTTTTTTTTTTTTACTTGACATTACTGTGCCATTATTTTCCATTTTTTCTTTCATTTTTATGAACCGATGGTTTGAGTACCTAGGCTCTGTCTTAAATGACCCCTTTCTCAGTGGCATGTTGGAGTTACCTCAAAAGAGCTCCCTGCCACAACTATTTCTGTTTCTTTCCTACAACACATAGCTTAAATAGTTGCTGTCATTAACATCATCACCAGGGAGCTCAGTCTATATGGACAGAATTGCAAATAGAAGTTCAGTCGTGGTAATTGATCATACTGAAAATATAGTCTATTTGCATTTTCTTCATCCAAGTCAAAAAGCTCAAATCAGATATCAAGCATTTGGTCTCTCTTGGCTGAAACAGCCTGCTCCACAGTCTCATGACATCTTGGAGAGTCTGATAATCCCCTGCCTGGTGACCTGAATGCTGCTCCTGATTCTGTTGGGGTTTGACAATATATTCTAACACTCTTGGCAGGTCTCCTCATCCCTTGGCTGTGTTGTTGGGGTCTGTGTCATGCGGGCTGGTGCTGAGCAAATGAATGGTTGTTGGCCCCTTCGACTGCTCCAGTGTGTAACCCACTGGGTTCTTGGGCCATCCCGCTCCTCCACCTACTCCAGTGGGGCCTGTTTCTGAGAGGTGTCTGGTTGTGGATCCCACTCCTATCCAGATGATACTATAGTCACTGGCCATCTCATTGATCACCATATCCTGTGCTCAGGATGCTGCCCTGGGCTGCAGCACATGCAGCAACTTGGACATGTTTAAGAAGCCCCACATGTGATTCTCAGCCACATGCTCCTAGTTAGGAGCATTCATGTAGACGTGCTTTCATTTAACCCAGGCATCCCCTCTTCCCGATGCTCGGCTCATCCCCAGTTGTTCACTGTTAAATAACACAGCAGTGTGCATATTCGTGGTTAAATCTCTGTCCTCATTTCTGTTTTCTGGGGGAAATTCTTAGAGGTCAAATTTTAGAGTCAAAGGATAGGCATGTTTTTAAGGTGGGGTGTAAACCAATGTGGCTAGTACTGTGTGAAAGTGTATAGTGGAAAAAGCATTGGGCCAGGTGTTAGGAGGCCTGGATTCAAGACCACACTGTGCTGCCAGGAGCAGGGCTTTGGCCAGTATTTTTAGTTTTGTTTCTCTTCCTTTAATTTCCTTTTCTTCTTTTGTGAAATGAGCCTCACCATGAATCTGCACAGAAGCGATGGTGTGGACATTTCTCGGTCTCTCAGTTCTGCAGGCAGGTGTACTCATATAATGGGAGGGCACATCTGCTGGAGTCATGGTGGACTGGCATAGCAGCAGGCTCCCCTTCATACAGTGTGATGGCTTACTTAAGAATGCTGCAGGGTTTCAAAGAAACTATTACTGTCTGTATTATATGAGAAGAAAATCTAGATTACTATCTCGAGTCTAGTTCGTTGTTTGGCTTCTGATAGAAGTCAAAGAGACTTCCCTCACACATATTCCAAAGCTGATTACTCCAATATTAATTTCACTCTTGTATCTTTGCAGGAAAACTTTATGGTGATGTTCCTTTTGTAGAAGAAAGACACAGACATCGGTATGAGGTACGCTTTCACATTAAGTTGCTATGGAATACATGTAGATGTTTAATGGGAGGAACGCCAGTTATTACAAGCAGGCCTCTGGAGAAGAATGGGGAAGATGGAGTCAATGGGCCATGTACGGGTAGAATAGATACCAGAACAAGCTCAGGGTTCTGTTTTCAGAGAGAACTCGTGGGAATTGATACTGGGTGGGCTACCACATGTCACTATAAGTAAGGAAAATAATTCGCTGAGTGATGGCCATTTTTGGTCTTATTTCCATTGGGAATTGGCCCAATTTGTTGGACAGGAACTATTGACTTGCTTTGCCTAAATGGTGGCTAGAATGTGTAAGAACTACTACATATATACACGATAATGTGGCCATTCATTCCTTTATACTTATTCTGCATCTGATGGGCACTGAAGAGAAAAGGGACAGAGACACGCATGGTCTTCCTTCTGTTGAGGAGCTTACATTCTAATTGGAAAGGACAAAAAATAAGCTACACAGAAAAATAATTACAGATTAAACCACATATCAGACAAGGTACTTGTATCTGGAATATATAAAGAATTCTTGTAACTCAATAATAAATAATGGTAAAGGATCTGCATGGACATTTCTCCAAAAAAGACACAAATGGTCAAGAAAATGAAAAGATGTTCATCATTATTTGTCATCTGGGAAATGTGCAAATCAAAACCACAGAGATACTACACACCTACTAGGATGGCTATAATCAAAAGATGGATAATAGCAAGTATTGGTGAGGATGTGCAGTAATTGAAACTCTCATACACTGCTGATGGGAATATAAAATGGTACAGCCACTTTGGAAAATCATCTGGAAGTTCCTCAAAAGGGTAAACATAGAGTTAACCATATGACCCAGTAATTCCATCCCTAGGTATATACTCAAGAGAAACGAAAACACATGTATACACAACTTCTACACAAATGGTTATAGCAGCATTATTCATAATAGCCAAAAAAGTCAAAACAACTCAAATGTCCATCAACTAATGAATGAAAAATAAAATGTGGTGTATCTCTACAGTGGAATATTATTTGACAATAAAAAGAAACAAGATATTGGTACATCCTGCAATATGATGAACCTAGAAAACATTATACTAAGTGAAAGAAGCCTGTCACAAGAGACCATATACTCTATGATTCCATTAACATGAAATGCCCAGAATAGGCTAATCTAAAGAGACAGAATATAGGTTAATGGTTGCTAGAGTTGAGGTGGGGTTGATGAGGGGGTTTGGGGGATGATGGTTAGAGGGTACAGGGTGTTGTATTTTGGGATTGATTGAGATGATTGAAATCCTATGTGAATATACTAAAAACCATTGAGTTGCACACTTTTAGTTGGGGAATTGTGTAGTATATGAATTATATCTCAAAGCTGTTAAAGAAGGAAAAATAATAACAAATTATGAGAACTAGCCTAATATTAAAAAAATACAGGGAGTTCCCTGATGGTGTAGTGGCTTAAGGCTTCGGCGCTGGCACTGTCAGCTCTGCGGCCTGGGTTCGTTTCCCACTCAGGGAGCTACCCACATACCAAAAAGAAAAAAAAAATACAATACAAGTATGTGGGGTTAAGATTGAAAAGTACAGGTGGGATCCCAGTGTGATTTTAGATGAAGAAGCACTTTCTGTGAAGGAGAGGCTGAAAAGTTTGGAGGAAAGCTAGTGATGAGATGAGTGAGGGAAGCAGCTGTGAGCTAGGTTATCAAGTTATCATCTATAACCAGTATTTCAGTAGAAAACTTGCTCCAAGCCTCTCTTTAGAGTTTTTATGGAACTATATGTTAGGGAAGCATTGCGGTTAGTCACAAGGGAAATAAGAGAGTTTCTGGCCTCCAGCAGGTTTGTGATTCATGAAGAGACAGTTAATTTTACACATAACTCAAGGCAAGAAGCAAATATGGGGATGGCTATAAATAGCCAGTCTCAGGGTCCCAAGTCAGAATGTCTATGTCACAGTCCTACTTTTTGAATCTCATCTTTGGGCGAGAGACGGTAGGCCTCCCAGATTTAAGGGCTGTGATTAGACTATTTCTTGGGTTCATCATGAATTTAAAAATAGGCTTTGGGGGTTGAATATAGAAATTAACTACTAGTTAGAGCATCACTGAACTGGAAATCCCATCTAGTTGATGGAGGACCTTTTAATAAGCAGATAGGTCTGTATCGCTCTGCTGCCCAAGGACACTTAATTTCTTGTTTTTCCAGGTGAACCCTAACTTGATCAACAAATTTGAGCAGAGTGACTTAAGTTTCGTAGGTCAGGATGTGGATGGGAAGAGGATGGAAATCATTGAACTGGCGAGTAAGTGATCTCTTCATTTTTGAAAATCTTTGTGGTCAGCTAACATCTTTTTGTTAATGATAGACATACAAAGCTATAACTTGAGACCCATTTTGTTTCCTCTCTTGCTTTCCTCTCTCATTTGAAATAAACGTGCAGCTAAATATAAATAAAAAGCAGACCACCTATAATCCTAATCAGGTGGGCCTACTAGTGTCAAGCTACCGTAAGATGATGTATCGTTCTGCTTCTACCAGTGCTCCCAGTAGTATGTTTCCTTAGCATCCCTGCCCCCTTTTCTTGTTGCCAGCCTCTAGGTTAGGTGCTCTGGGAAAGGCAGGCAGCCCACTGTTGAGTAGTAGTCTGTTTTCTCCCTCCTTTGAGGAAGAATGGCTCAGTGCCCCCCTCACTTACTGGTGACTGGTGTTGATGTCTGTTGCATGTGGGACCTTGTCCCTCCTTCCGCCTGGTGTCCGCTCATGCTCTATGGTCAAGCGTGGGCCAGTTGTTCAACTTGTGAACACCAATCGCTGCACTCAGAGGAGTTTTGGTAAGACCAAACGCAGCACAAAGGAGTTGGACTTGAGTTGAGGAAGGTCACCGAAGAAGTTGTCTGTGGCTGGGCTGGGACACCCTCGGGGGCATAGGCACGGCCCATACACACATTATTGATGAGACAGAGGATGGTGTTCTCATTCAGAGCCGCAGAGACTTGGTAAGCCCATGCTCACAGCTGGTCCCAGCTCTTTCTCTTGGCATTCTCGCCCAGGTGTCGGCAGACTACGGTTGATGGGCCACATTTAGCCTGCTGACTATCTTTGTATGAATGATGATCTAAGAATGGCTTTTACATTTTTAAATGGCTAAAAAATACAATTGAAGATTTGTGACATGTGAAAATTATACGACATTTTAGTATCCATAACTGGTTTTATTGGATCCCAGTCACATTCATTTGTGTGTTGTCTGTGGCTGCTTTTATGCTACAATGGCAGTGATGAGTAGTTGGAAAAGAGACTATGGCCTCTAAAGGCTAACATTATTTCCTGTTTGGCCCTTTACAGAGATGTTTGCCAACCACTGTTCTAGACCCACACATAGGTGCTTCATTTAACTAACTTGAATTTAACGTTTTTCAGATGCTTGCTTGACCTGCTTGTCTATCTGGATAGTCTCCTAGCGCTTCCAGCTGAGCTTACTTAAAACTCAATTTACATGCTCTCCGAACTAGTTCTTCGTCTTGACTATTTCTCTTAAGGTATCATCAGTATCCCTGTCTAGGGTTTCTCACCCTCACCACCATTGACATTTGGAGCAGGATAGTTCTCTGGTGGGGCCGTCCTGGGCACTGTAGGATGTTTAACAGCATCCCAGGTCTCTACCCACTGGATGCCAGTAGCACCACCTCCCCCAACCCTGCCTAGCCGCGACACTCAAAAACATCTCCAGACATTGCCAAATGTCCCTGAGGGGCACATTTGCCCCTGATTGGGGGCCACTGTTCTAGACCATCAGGCTTGAAATTGGACTGACTTAGCTTCTTTTCTTCTTCATACCCCCAACTTGTCATCGGTTGTGAAGTGCTGTAGATTCCATCTCCAGAAAGAAACACAGCATTTAGGATTGCATTCTCATCCCTATCAGCATGTGATGACTGCTGACAAGGACAGGGCTCTGAATGTGCAAAGAATATGACACTAATATGTTGGACAAACCACTCTCATTTATTGGATGCTTAGTATGTATTTAGTATATTCTAAAAATGGTAGCCTAATGTTCTAGAACCCACTTTTTCAATCTATATGCTTTAGGCTCCAGATAACTTGGACTACTTCCTCTTCTTCTAACTTTCCTATTTTGTTTTTCCATCTTAGCCCGTGTCACTGTCCTCTGCTTTATACCCCTTTTCTCTGTCCCTTTCCTTTTCTGTCTCTAATCTGTTTGGGTACTTCAGGAGTCCTGGGCAGGGAAGAGACTTGAAATTGGAAAAGGCTTCTTTGAACACAATAGCATGTTACCTGGCCCCTGAAAGAAGGAAAGCAGTGGACATTGAGTGTGCACTCACTAGATGCTTCTCCTTAGACCCCCTTGCTAGGGACTTGTGTGCCTTCTGTAACTTACACGACAGGTACTGTTATTCCCACCTTACACAGGAGACCCAAGTGCAAAGAGGTTAAGTAACCTGCCCAGGGCCATCTAGCTACTAGTACCTGGTGGGGCTGGAGGTCATTGCCTCCTTCTACCACCACCCCTGTGGGGTTTTATTGTTCCTTTATTTTCATTGGCCATTCCACCTAAGATTGTCAATCCATGCTAAAGTTTTGAATTAGAATCTGAGGATTTCTTTCCTATAATCTTTCAGGTGGAAATGCCCATCATTTAGAATTTGTACAATGCGGATCACTGTTGGACGTTGAAGTCTCTTCCCTCTTTCTGGCATGTGAGAGGGCAGAGAATTTCTTAAGCAGATTTCTGTTTGTTTACGTGGTTCAAATACTTATTCTCTGTTAATTTTCCCGGCTCTCAAAAAGCCTCTTTCATCACAAAGATTTAAATTCCCATTGACACTTTCAGATTTCATGTGGGTTGGAAAGGAAATGAACACCATTGTAAAATCTTGCAATTTAAAAAAGGCTGATTGCCAGGGAATTCGTTTTATTAAGGAAAATTCCCCCAGAAGATTTGGGTCTTAGCTACCCCTTTAGAAGCATATCCATGAACCTCTACATTCCTAAAGGAATTCTAAAAGGAACAGCAAAGCTGGAGATTAGTACAGTGTCAGAATATGGTTCAAAGCAATTAAGAACAGTTTTAAAAGATACTTATTTGACTGATAGATCGTCATCAGAATAAAAACTTTATAGTCTCTTTATCATATTAGCATAGGAGATTTTTAAAAGTGATTTAGAGCAATGATCCACTTATTAAAATATTCTGTCTCTGGCTATAACAGGATCCATTGCTCAGCTTCTGTCTAAAGTGGTACAAAAACACAATTACTGTCTGCTTCTTTCAAAGACATCCCTAGATGCTGTAAGATTCGTTACATTTTAAACTTAAAGCTACATTGCTTAGTTTCTTTTCTAAGTATGGATGATTTCTCTTCTTCTTTTCTTGAGAGGACACATTCCTGAGAAAAGGTGGCATTCCCTCACCAGGTTTTCCTTCCCTAATGATGGAGGTTCCTTTCTAGATGTGATGTAGAGGATTTCTACACTGGATATTTCTGGACTCACAGCTGTCCAATAGAACTTGCGATGATGGAATATTCGGCCCTGTCCAATATGGTAGCCACTAACCATTTGTAGCTACTGAGTATTTGAAACATGCTCGATTAATTTGAATGAATTTAAATAGCCACACATAGCTAGGGGCTACAATTTTTTTAGAGCAAAGCTTTAAATGATAATCATGAAAGAGTGGTCATTGCCTATATTCAGGTCATCACTACTGTACAGTAGCCTTGGGTCTCCAGTGGTGAAGGATGGGGATGTGTGATTTTTGAATTCCATACTAAATTTTTAGATCATTTGATAAAGCATCTCTTTGAAGGCTTTAAAGTTATATTTACTTCCCCCTATAAAACTTATCTTATGTCATATTCAGTTTGATACATATATAAAGAAATTTAAATGACTTTTAAAGTAGGAAATACAGCACACTGGCCATGCCTTGTACTATAGTAATTATGGAATTAGAGAGTTGCCCAATCCCTAACTAGAAGTTGCTTCCTAACCTTGGCAAAAAAAACAACATAGTTTTTGAGAGTTCCAACTGTGGGGAAGAATTTTTAATCCTAGAAAATTTCTAACCAGATTTGGGAATTTTGCCCATTTAATTCTTACCATTACAGAACAGAGGATTCCTGTTCCTATTCCAGTTAGAACTTGAATTGCTTCTTAGAATCCTCAGTATGAAAATAGTTTAATTTCCCCCTTGATAACATAAGTAATATATATTCATTGTAAAGGCTGACACAATACAGAGAAGTATGAGGAAGAAAAATTTTTTAAATCTTGAATGCTTGCCACCTTGAGCCGTAACTGCCATTAACATGTTGAAATGTCATCCTTTTATCAGTCGGAGACTCTTCATCACAAGGGATAAGTTGGCATAGGCTGAAATATGAGTTCAGTTTCACGAGGCTATCTATGCTAAATACCCAACTTAAAGTTGTGGCTAGAAAAGGAGCTGTACTTGGTGAATTCCCAAGGGATGCTTACCTTGGGAAAGGAGACTTTGTAGGAAATGGCCTGAAGCCTTCTAAGAGAAAGGATGACTTCGGTTAGCCTGAAGTGTGAGGGATACCATGGAAATGGAGCCAACGAGAGTCAATGCAGGCCCTTCAAAAAGCAGGCAGATTTGGGGAAAGCCGAATTCATCTTCCCATTCAAAAATTTTCACTTGACTTTGTTCACTCGAACACCTTCCACAAATTAAATGGTAGATCTCTTATTAAGTGAGATGTGTCTCGCAGTTTGAAAGTCTGCTGTGAAGCTCGATCATGAAAGTAACTATGATGATAAGTTAAATAATCATCTCACCACTGAAGTTTCTGATTCAAAGGCTTTTAAAGCATTTCTCATGTTTGTTTCAATCACATCATGGTTGTTCTCGTTTCAGATCACCCCTATTTTGTTGGTGTCCAGTTCCATCCTGAGTTTTCTTCTAGGCCGATGAAGCCTTCACCTCCCTACCTGGGACTATTGCTTGCAGCAACTGGGAACCTGAATGCCTTCCTGCAACAAGGATGCAAACTGTCCTCCAGGTAACCAGCTTACTGCCCTTAGCAATGACCCAAGGTGTCATTATCAACCTCTTAGGTTTCTCATAAAATCTAATATTATTGTAGGATTTTTTTTGAAAGGAAGAATCATTGTTTTTCTTATTAACAGTCATGACTTTTTCCTCTTAATAAACATAATCTAATCACGTCTACAGCAGTAATGTGTCAGTTTTCCAAATTATGCTAACACTGAGCATTATTTTAGAAATTTTGGTCATTTTGGTAAGTGAAAAATGGGATTTTTTTGGTGAGCTCTTTGATCAATAAGTATATATGAATATTTTATGTTTATTGGCTCTTTGCTTTATGAATAGACTTTTTATATCCTTTGCCCTATTTTTCCTTTTGCTATTGTATCCTTTTTGTTAAGATTGGTAAGCTCTTTAAAGGACATTAATCCTTTGTTAGGTCGCACATATTTTTTCAAAGTGATTTTGTTTTCTCCTAAGTTATCAGTGGTAGTTTTTCTTTTCCTCAAAGAGTTTTAAATAAGACTTTATGTAGTTCTTATTTATGTATATTTTAAATTTCATGTAGTCAGATTTTTTACTTTTATGGATTCTGCCTTTAGTGTCATGCATAAAATCTTTCCTTATCAAAAGATTATATAAATAATAACCCATTTTCCCCCACTAGCACTTTTATGGTTTCAATTTTACCCAGTAGTTTAAAACTGCAATCTCCAGGGTCTGGCAGAAGTAAGGCCGTACCCTGTACGTGAATGTCTCACATGAGATAGACAGCAATTTGAACATGTCACCTAAAATGTCACCTAAAGTGTGCTTGAGTGTAATGTTGTTATGTTGCAGAATTACATGCTTATGATTTTGTAATAAAGGATTTGGTATAGATGATCAGCTCACAAAAAAGGGGCATTATTTGTGCTAGACCCTGTATATGAACTTTATTTTAGTAGAGTGTGTGACGTAGGGATCTGGCTCCTTCCTGACCGCCAATTGTTAGTAAGTTAACTTAGGTGGGTTTTAGGGATTTCTATTTTGTTCTATTAATGATTTCATCTCTTACTTCTGAACCCTTACAACCTTTTTCATGATCGTAGCATTATTGTAAATCAAGCCCTTATCTACCTTGCTCCCATTCTTATTTAACATTTTTAAAAAGTATTGTGCTGTTCTTCCCGATGAATTGTTCAGTGCTTTTTAAAATCAGATTTGAATAAAAATCCATTAGGGGTTTTCATTAAAATTTCTTTGCACTTAAATGTTAGTTTGGGAAGAATTTTACTTCTTCTCATCTGAGAATATTACATGTAATAACTTTACAAGTGGAAGGAACTAGCTAGAATTATAGACTAGCTATGGGTTAGTTCCATAATAACTGGATATATCTTGTTTAGAAGATTGCCATTGCTGGCTCTCATTCTAGCAACCAACCCTTGTGATAATGCACTTGAGGACTGCTAGGATCAGTGCATGGTGTGTATGTGCATCCTTGGGTTATGCAAGCCTGCTTATTTGCTACATTACCTGCTAGGAGAAGCTCATGGCTCCCTAGGATTTCTTCTGGGAAGAGCTTTATATGTTTTGCATGTCAGGTGTCTCCCTGAATTAAAGATCACTCCTTGCACTCTTGAACCAGTGCACTGGTTTGCACATTGTGCCCTGTGGAGCTGAAGTCTGGCCTGCGGTGAGGAGCAGGCTGCCAGGCTCCAGGCTTTTCTCTGTGTCAACCAAGCAGCTCCACTTTATCTGGCGCAGGCAGCATGGTTCTGCTCTCGAGTTCATACAAAGACAGTTTCCCTGTGTTCTGAGGCTGCATGGCTTACACAGCAGATTGGAAATTCCAGCGTCTTCCCATGTTGGAGGTGCGCTGTGATCCTTCTCAGCCACTATATTGTCTCCATTATTTCAGGGGCTCACATGTGAAAGGAGGGTAACAGCGAAGCAAGTTTGATGGCTGGAGGAAAGAACTCGCAATTAATAATTTATGCCCAACTCTCTGGTTGTTTGTAAGCATCAACTAATAGATGAACGGTGCCTGGGTTGTGTGACCTGCCCACCTGTGTGCTGTATGGCCCGCTGCTACCTGCCTGGAGACTGGTGGTTTCGGGGTAAAGCTCATCAGTCGTTTCTGTGAAAAGTGAATACTGGCTAGTGACTCCTGATGAAGACACAATGTGTCTTGGAGAGAAGGAAAGACCTCTTAACAAAACTTTGACGCTGTTATCGGAATTATAGCTCACTAACAGGCTTCCACAGCTGTCAGAGAATGCCTATGTATCAGTCACACTGGTGCTTTCCTTAGGAGCAGCCAGTGTCTTATTTATCTCTGTCCACCTGGCTCCCTAGCACATAGGCTGATTTTTATTACCCATTAAAGTAATAAATGTAAATAACAGGGGAGGATGGAGATAGTCTAGTCTAATCTTGACACTTTACAGGGGTTTTTCCCTCTAAGAATGAATTAATTCTGTGATAGACACTAGGATTCCAGAGGAACCTTGCACTTCAACACCTCTCTGCCCAGTTCTATGACATTAGTGAGCATTGAAAAGCAAAGATGACTTTGATGGCCATGCTTTAATGTGAGCTGATTTGGGACTGTATTTCTGTGAACCAAGATTGCTGTCTGTAATCAACCCTAAACAAATGTGACAAGGAATATGAACACTAGAATGATGACTTCCTTTCCCAGAAATTGGCTGATGATGTTTAACTGTGTGACACATGTGCAGGCAACATCTTTAAAGCCCAGAATGTAAAACTCGTTGGCATTGAGCAAACCCACCTGAGGTATATAACCTGTGCTTTCTGCCTCATGGAGGACATTATGTTTTAGTGCCTGGGAAGTAGCAGTAAGAATATTAATTTGGGATCTAGAGCTGGTGAGCTAAATTCTCAGCTACTCTTATGTGTATTGTGTGTGGACTGACAGCAGTTATGATGACCATTCTACCTGGTTCTAGACTTCAGTGGCCTGTTTGAAATACATAATAGTTTTAGGACAGTACTTTTTAGGCTTTTGTGATCTACTCAGATGTTACATGAAAAAGCAAACTAAGAGTCTTCTTGTTTTGGGGAGGTCCCCCAAGACCACCCACAGATTCGATGATTCACTAGCAGGAATTAGAGTACAGTTGTACTCATGACTAACATTTATTACACTGACAGAATAAGCGTACACGGCTGGATTAGTAAGGCAAGAGGGTGTAAATGGATTCTGGTGAAATATGTTTGCTGGTTTCCTATGTTCTCTCTCTCCTGTGAGAGGTCACGCAGAGCTCACCCTTCCTCCAGCAGTGAAAATGCAGCAACATGTGAGTTATGTGTATGCCCAGAGAAGCCCATTTGAGACTCTGAGTTCAGGGTTTTTATTGGGGGTTTGGGGGTGTCACATAGGCTTTCTCTACCTAGCAACCACTCACATTCTGGACTCCCAGAAGGAAGGCAAGTGTTTACCATAAATCACATTGTTTGTACAGACAGCTTAGGCCCAGTGAAATGACCTGATCAGTTAGTAATGGAGAAAACATTCTGAAAGCCAAGTTCCCCAGTTCCCCTACAGGCAGGCCCTTCTAGAGAGAGCAGCCCCAGGCCTGCTGTGTTAGCTCTTTTGCACAAGTCTAATAAATCACTTTTAGAATAAATGAATCCAGTGGGAAATTATGGTCCATTAAATAGATCTTTTTAATTTTTTGCTGATACCTCTCCTCTGGTGTCTAAACATAATTTATCCCATATATAAAAGGTAACCACAAATTCACTTGGTCTTGTTGGCATGGAATGCAATGGAATGGAATGAGACTATTCCATGTAATTATAAGAAGAAAATTTTAGGAGACGTACTAAATGAAATATGCAAAGGTGATTGTAATTGTGAGTTCTTTAGTTTCTAGAAACAAGCACATAATTTCTGTACAGAATTCCATTTTAAGCAATTGGAAATAGAAGAGGGATCAGAGTCTAAAGTTCATAGGTTGTTTTTTAGCACATGTGTCTCTGGGGCTTCCCTGCAAGGCTCTTAGGCAGTGTCAGTACACACCAAGTTTATAAACAACTTCCTGTTTTTAGAATGCTGGCATTTGTCATGCCAATTTGTCAGGTTGGAGTAAAACTTTCTGGCTTAGATGGTACTCATTCTATGTTGGAAAGCAAGAATTTAAATGCGGTTCATTCAGCAGTTCACAGAAATGCAGCTCTTTGGGGAAACATATTTTAAAGTGTAAAATTGGAATCTTAAGACATTTGAGTAGCATTTTATCCTAGATCTTAGGATCTTGGATTCTATGCCTCCACCCACCATATACTCTCTCTTGTCAGAGAAATCATCTTTTGGTGGCCAATCAGGAGGCAGATTGGTATAGAAACAATAGGAAGAAAGTTAACTTGGTGATTCACTGTATTTGCTTGACTATTTCCAACCAAATGGAGAAGTTGAACCTACTTTGTAATCAGAGGGTCCTTAAAGGAAGTACATACCAAGAACCAGTTCCATTTCCTGATCTCTTGCATGCTCCTAGGATCTAAGTCCATTTTTTTTCTTTCGTGCTTACCTTTCCCTCGCTACTTTTATCTTTGAATCCTGGTAGTAGCCAGGGAGAGAAGGCACCCATTTCATTCACCATTGTCTCTGGTCTCTCTTTGGTGACTATTTGGGTTTTCCTTTTATGTGACATGCTGGTTTCCAGCCTGGGAAGGTTTTGTTTTCTGTTGACTTCTGGTGTGGCATTATAGAAAATTTGGAAAATAAGAAAGGGACCCACAGACCCACCAGCCTAGCACAATGACTATGCTCATTTTTTAATATTTTCTTCCACTATTTATTCTATGTCCACATATTACTCTTTTAGTGCTTGCAATCATATTAGTGAGTACATATGTGTATATATATTTTTTCTCCAACTCATTTATTTTGAAGACTTACAGAAAAGATGAAAGAATATTACACTTAACACTTGTAAATTTTTCAGTTAGATTCATCAATTGTTATTCTTACATTTGCTTCTCTCTGTGTGTGTGTATAAACTTATTTCTGAAGCACTTATATTAAGTTACAAAACATCATTGCTCTTTACCTCTAAATACTTAATCATACATTTCCTAAAATGAAAGATATTTTTTCACATAACTGGAATATCATCATCACACCTAAGATAATTAACATGTATTCAGTGGCATCCTTTAATATCCAGTTCATATTTAAATTTCTCCATTTATCCCCAAATGTCTTTTTAGATTTTTAAAAAATAAAATATGTAATCAATGATTCATTCAAGGTGCATTAGGTTATGGTGGAGGAGGAAGAAACTTCCCCCTACCCTTTTAGGTTCTTTTGGCTGGTCTAATAATCAAATTGACATGAGACAGATTAACAAGAGAAAATAACCAAATTTAATTACATATATGTGTATATATATATATATATCTCCCACAGACATAAGAGAGTCAGAGACAGAAAGGGAAAATGTACATATGATATTCTGTGTTAGGAATGAGATAAGGCACCTTGGGGCTTCAGAGAAAAGGAAGGTCATTGCAGGACTATAAGAAGAGCATTTACTCAGTAATTAGAAGTTTACCCTTCCCTATATATAGGTCATAAAAAGTTATTTCTGATGATAACTCTTATTATAGGCAAGGTCCCAAATTAAATTCTTTAAGGGAGAGGTGAAAGTTTCTTGTGAGCCTGCAGGGTCTCACTTGCCTTCAGCTCAAAATAATCCACATGCCATAGGGGCATATCTTGGGGTGACTCATGCAGAACCCCTATATTATATTTCCTTTGTTCCTTTTAATCTGGTAAAATCACCCCTCCTTTTTTTTTAAGTTTTTATAACATTGACTTTTTTTTCTCCCATTCTCTTTTCGTGTTTGTTAATTTCACCATCACCACACCCACCCATCCACCCCACCTTCCCTTTGGCAATGATCAGCTTGTTCTCTGTATCTATGGGTCTGTTCCTGTTTTGTCTTTTTTTGTTTTGTTTTAGATTCCACATTTAAGTGAGATCATATGGTATTATTCTTTCTCTGACTTATTTCATTTAGTATAGTACCCTCACATTCCATTTGTTTTCACAAATGGCAAGATCTTGTTCTTTTTTATTTCTGAGTATATTCCATTGTAATAATGCTGACTTTTATAAAGAGTACAGGCCAGTTGTCATGCAGAAATTACCAGAATCTGCATTCATCTGATTTTTCTCTCATGATTAGAATCAGGTTAGGTGTTTTTGGAAGAATAGTACATTGAGACTGTTGTGTACTTTATAAGTACACATTAGGAGACAGACACATAAGGCTCACAACTGTGAATGATGCTAACGTAATCGCCTGGTTAAGGCAGTGACTAGATATCTCCTTTGTAAAGGAGTATTTTCTTCCATTTGGTTTGTAAAATACTATCCCCCACTGAAATGAACTAGGGCTCCTGTAATACATGGTTGATTCCAGGACTGGGGCAGGAAAAGTACAAGATGAGCCTGGGATGCAATGCTGGACTTAAAAGCATGGGGAAGTTTTGCATAAGGTCAAAGAAGCCAGTTTGATATGGTTCCTGCTGGCCTCATTTTGGACAATTTGAATATCAAAAAGAATAATGACAGTATTGGATTATAACACACTACATTTTTAAAAATTCCATAATGAGAGGGCAGCGGGGGTCAAATATATGGTGATGGAAAGAGACCTGACTCTGGGTGATGAACACATAATGCAACACATAGACGATGCACTGTAGAATCTGTAGAATTATACACCTGGAACCTATGTAATTTGTACTAACCAATGTCACCCCAATAAATTTAACAACAAAAATAAATAAAGAGATAGATAGATAATTGCCGCGACCTACGCGGGTGAACAGGCGAACCGGAGGGGAGGCGATGGGGAATGAAGAAATAAACACACAGACACAGACATAGACAGAAAAGCTGGGACCGGGTGGTTCTCTGCACTCTGATGGAGACTCAGAGACCCTGTCTGGCTGCAGTGAGTTTACTTTATAGGGTGGGTAAAACGAGTGAGATCATAGGGGTGAATCAGTAAAGCGAGACTGGAAAGTGCATCTTAACTAGGACATATAGTTACAGGTAACTGCATTTAATCAATATTTTGGTACATGTAGCTAAGATATTACTGATTATATTGTTATTATTCTCTTCAAGGCAGGCAGGCCATAAATATGTCTCGAATCTTTTCCAGAGACCAAACAACCTTGCTCCCAATGTCATATTTCCCCCCCCGCCCCCAAGCCAGAAACCACATCCCGAGTATTGTCCTTGTGCACCCAGCTCTGGGCTGCCTTGCAAAACCCTTGAACTGTGGACTCCAAGCACACAGGTAGCCTTGCTAAAACCTGTTTTCTCAAAGGACCTGACTTCTGGCTCACGCGCTCCCTACAAATAATAAAAATAAAATTCCATAATGATACTCAGAAAAAAAATTTTTTTAAGGTCAATTAAAAATGTCGGAGCAACCCCTGATGTAACACTGAGTCAGATAAAGATCATCAGTGGATGCCGAAACCATTGGATGAAACGTTGTGGGAAACAGGATATTCGTATGACCTCAAGCATCACCACAGATTCTTTATTAATTACAAAAGCTTATCTGTTGAACTGAACACCTCACGTGCATTTTTCCAAGTTTCCTGATGCTCATAATGTTTAATGCCTGCCTTTTTTAGCATTCACTCAACACACCACATGTATTAAGATTTACTTTATCCCAGCCACGGTGTTAGGCATGAGAGAATCAGGGGTTAGTTGAATAAGAACACATTCCCCCTCCTGAAGGACTCATCAAGTAGTATAATAGTTCTCTACCTTTGGGGGCTGACAGAGCACCTTCCGGGAATGTGATGAAAACTGTGGCCCACCTCCTGGACAGCCCCAGCAGTGTAGGAAGTGCCACACTGTAGCTTGTTCTCTCTTCTCTGGCCGCACCCCAGGGATACACCCAGGCTCTCAGGATTGTGAGTAACATCAGGATAGACATCTCACTGCCAGTGGTACCACTGTGCACACCATGCGCACATGTGGCTGGACTCCCATGAGAAAGCTCAGACTCTTCCCTGCTTTTTCCTATCTCTGGGTCAGCTCTGAGGTTCTGAAGAATCCATCCCCGCTCCCAATATTGTCTGCCATGCTGCAAGGGATGTGCCCTGGGCCTCAGCGCTTGGGCTCTGGAGGTGAGACTGACTGTGCATCAGTTTCTTTATAAAAAGGGAATGATGATAGTACTCACTTTACATGGGACCGAAGAAGATTACGTTTTGTACTAAATGTAAAGCACTGAGGACAGTACCTGGTCTATGGTAGGAAGTTAAATGGGAAGTATTATTATTATGCTGTTATTATTCGTTTGACTTTAGTTCCACTCTCCTTCATCTGCTCACTGCAAAGCCCCTACCTGGTCTCTGTGCCTCCAGCTTTCCTTCTCTCAATCCACCTTCTGCCAGCGGAATGATCTCCCTGTATTATCTTGGAGCTTAACACTGTCCATGGCTTCCCTTGACTATAGCATAAAATACACACAAATCCATACAAAATCTTGCAGTCCCCTTCTCTCCCCAGGGTTTTAGTGCCTGTGCCTCGGCGCTCACTGCTCCCTGGCTCTTGATACCCATTCCTGCCTGAAGTGCTCACTTAGCGAGAGGGGAGTACCAACTCCTCCCCCGTTAGGCCGCGAGTTCACCTCGACCGTTATGACAGTGGGCCTAGGAGGTGGCAGTGGTCTCTCCATTGATTACAGAGTGGCATTTCTCTCTCTGAGCCATACTCACCCCCACTTGCCTTTGACTAGGAGAGTAAAATACTCCTCTTCCTCTGCTTGAATCTGACATGCATTTTCCAGCACTATTTTGAACTTGGAATCACTTTGCTTTTTTTTTTTTACCTTTGGGCTACTTGGTTGATGTTGCCAAGGGCCATTCTTGAGATGTAGGGTGCAGACATTCTAGTTCCCTGGGGACCGTGGGGACGAGGAGAGCGGGTACTATGGATTGAATTTCTGGGCTTGCCACTCCCTGGGTAATTTTTTCCATTTCCCTTCCTAAATGTCAGGCTCTCCATCCTTTAGGGCGACTGTGAGGAACTGTTCACGTGGTGCTTTGTAAACTTGAAATTTATGTAAAAATACTACTTTTCCTCCTTGGTTACATTTTAAGCAAAAGCGAACTCGAAAGCGATTCTTTTTTGCTTGCTTTTTAACAATGCTTTTAAACATCTTTTAAAACAGCTCTTACCCACCCTTACCACCCTGGGATTATTTGACTCCAACTTCTTACCTTGAGATTTTTCAGGTAAAGGACTGCTAATAAAGCACATTTGAATACACCTCCCCTCGGAAATTAAGTATTGGTTAAAAGGTGCTCTTTAGTGATTGTGGGTCACTGCAGTGCTGATGATGTGGTGGCAGCCAGAAGTGAGTTAATAGTGGTATAGACTATTGTGTTCTTGTTGCCCTGCTGGGCTTGTATTCTACGGTTTACTATTCAATGCGAAACTCATTCAAAGCATACTAAGTTTTTATTCTATTGCTCTTATATTTTATGGCTTCCAGGGGGCTCTTTGAGAAGGAAGTAAGTACAGCAGTAACAATGCTTTGGGGAAAATTGCGTGCATGGCAACCCGTTTTAAAATATGCTTTTTCCATATGAAATGGATTTTGATATAAAGCATTGTAGGAACTCATGCATGCTGGGAATCCTAAGTATGCCATTAAAACTTTTTTTAATTCCAACCACCTCTTCGTGTCAATGGAGAAGAAATGGTGTTAACGGCTGCCCCCAAGGTAGCATAA
This sequence comes from Lyroderma lyra, assembly GCA_004026885.1. Taxonomy (NCBI): domain Eukaryota; kingdom Metazoa; phylum Chordata; class Mammalia; order Chiroptera; family Megadermatidae; genus Lyroderma; species Lyroderma lyra. The sequence continues at coordinate 118,311 of PVJL010004865.1, forward strand.
AAGGTGGGATATATGAGGCATTACTGTATCCTTGCCCTAGTGCCTTGGAATCTGTAATTTTTGTATATTGGGAATGTATTAGGAACCAGGAGTCTTGCACAAACAAACTTGACTGTGACAAGCCTTTGTTTGTCAAAGAACCATGAGTAGACCGTTGTTGTCAAGTCCTACGAGCCAGGGTTATAAGGATAGTGGTCCCCATGCCTTGCTGCTGGTGATTTTGATTTTGCCTTGTGAGAAATAGTATAGTGAAAAACTTTTTTTAAAGAATGCTTCCTTTATTTGAGGGGTACCTGCATGCATAAGAGAGATTTGCTGTGATTTTACTTAACTGTAGATAGCCAGACCTTTAAAAAAAACTTTTTAGGGGGTGGCAAGGAGGACCTTGCATGGTGATTATGGCTTGTTTTTTTGAACTTACTATTCGCTTGTTTTTAAACCAGCACTATCCAATCGAACTTTCTGCAATGATAGAAATGTTTTATAATCTGCACCACCCAATGTGGCAGTCCCCAGCCACACGTGGCCGTGGAGCAGTTGTGAAGTGTGGCTCGATGTGTTCGAATGAGAAACGGCATTTAAAATTTTTTTTCTTTCTTCTTTTTTTTATTTTTGGTATGTGGGTAGCTCCCCGGCGGGGAATCGAACCCAGGCCGCAGCGCTGACAGCGCCAGCGCCGAAGCCTTAAGCCACTACACCACCAGGGAGCTCCGGCATTTTAAATGTTATTTGATTTTAATTGATTTCAATGTAGATTGCTACTGTGGTTTATGGCTAGTGCAGTTTTAAAACTTTCCCTTCCTCACATGTAATAAGACACACATGAATGGATCTGTATTCTGCGACATTTCATAGAATTTAACACACGACACCCAAGCCCCATGGAAGAGAGTGTGTGTGTGTGTGTGTCATTTATAGACAGGATAGTGTTAAGATAGAGCTGAGATGTCTTGAATTAAGTGAAAATATATCCAGATAAGTATGCCTCAGAACTTCTATAAGTCTGTTCTGTGTGAAACAAAAACGAACCCCTAAGTCACATGCGTCACAGGGTAGCACCCACATTTGATTGACTGGGCAGGAGCCACTGCTGTTCTGCGTGTGGATGATGACCCACACTGGGTTTCTAGCAGTTGTTGTTGGCTGGCACATGAATGCCATAAAATCAGCAAGGTTAGCAGCAATGCCTCTTGATAATTCTGTTCTTAAGTGTCACGGTTTATTTGGGTGCCTTATCCCCACCCCCAGACACATAGGAAAGAAACTTAACGTACCCAGTCATTTGCCTTGGGTGTGAGCAAATCCAAAATGAGCCTCACTTTGTTCTACTCAGCCTGTGCCATTTTGATGTGTCGGGAGAGTTTCGGGCAGACAGCTGGCCATCAGACAGGAAATGAGAGCCATTAGGTTAGAAGCAAACCCACGCAAGTCCACTTGCTAATGTGTGTAGGGAATTACTCTTGGTACAGGAAACAATTCTGAAAATCATGCACTTGGCAGTTTTCATGACTTTTTTTACGAGGTGTGATAAAGAAAATGTTTAACTAAAAAAATGGATTACAGTAAAAGACACATTGCCATTAATCCCCCTCACTGTGAACACACTTCTCCCATCCTTCTTGCCACTTTCTGAAGCAGTTCTGGAAGTCCTCTTTCGTGAGTGTCTTTGGTTATGCTGTCATGGTTGCATCAATGCCCTAAATTGATTCAGGTCACACATCGCTTCTGGTACAGCAATTTCTGCCAAATAAAAACATGATGGAGTGTCCTCATCCACCTTATTCTCCAGATCTGGCA
>PVJL010004866.1:0-120077 GCA_004026885.1 Lyroderma lyra
TTTTTGTTGTTAAGTCTTATTAGTTCTTTATATATTTTAGATATTAGACCCTTATCTGATGCGTTATTTGCAAATATTTTCTCCCATTCAGTTGGCTGTCTCTTTGCCTTGTTGATGGTTTCTTTTGCTGTGCAGAAGCTTTTTAGTTTGATATAGTCCCATTCATTTATTTGTGCTTTTACTTCCCTTGCCTTTGAGGGAGGTAATATGATTTAAACACATTGGTGGGTTGTTTTTAAAAAATGACATCTCATATCCCATCACCTTCTGAAAATTCTCTCTTCTAGGACCACTAACCTTACAGATATGCAAATATAAACATATGCCATTCTATTTCTAGTGTGAGAAGCTCTTTTGTCTCCCCTCTTCTTGTCTACCTCTTGCCCCTTTTTCAAAGCCTAGTTCAAGACGTACCTTTCCTGGCAGCTCTCCCACTACTTGTTTAGATTTTAGTGCTACTTTCCTCCCATACTACCTGTTCCACCCATTGGCCCTCATCATGTGCCTCCCTGGTTGCCATTTAATTCTTGATGTCCTGTTTCCCCACAAGACTGTAAGTTACTAAAGGATAGGGACCCTGTTCTCTAGCTCGTAACTTACCACTCACTGGGTGACATGATAAATCAGTGACTTTGAGAAAATCTCTTTTGCCTTCATTTATCCATGTGCATACTTGCTTGGAAGAGAAGTAGAGAGAAAAAGTCATTTTTGGTCAAGGCATGAAAATGAGTTGTTTTTTTGGTTTTTATTGAATTCAGCCACCTGTACACTTGACTCTTATCCACTTAACCTCTGGCTTCTGTTTCCCTCTTCTTCATCCCCCAAATAAAACAAATAAACACACAAAAAACAAACAATGACAATGACAACCAGAGAGAAACTCCCCACACAATGTGACTCATGATGACAAGCAGAATGCTTGTAAATGGGCATAGAGGGTGCTGCCTGGAGCCAACTTTTCTTGAAGTATTGAGGATTGGTGTGGGGGTGAAAATGTAGATGGAGTGTGAGTAAACAGAACTATTTTCTTCTTCCTCAGTACATTCCAAGCTAGTGGTTAAGGGCTAGTGGCAGAGGCCCAGGCCTTGAACACACATTTTATAAGGTGCTCTGAGCCTCTTTAAGTTTAGAGTAGGTGCTGGATAAACCCAAGATAGCACTATTTAATCCAGATGGGGACCAGGCCTTCTCTGTTTGCTGTCTTAAATGTTATTAACATGATTGAATCTCAGTAATTGTTTTATGCCCATTAAGGGAATAGAAATACTGGATGTGTATTTTATCATTTCAATGAACTTTAAAATGTAAAAATCTCCAAAATTAATTTTCATCAGTATTTGGCTGGCCTCTTTATTTGTGTGAAATTTGTTGACACTCGATTCAGGATGACTCATTTTCAAAAAATAGAGTGGTGGAGACTGTGAAAGTGCCAGCAAAGAGAAGGCCAGGGCTTTGCCCTGTTCACTCTAAGGAAAAGAAGAGGTTGTCTTAAATAATAGATAATAACAACAATATACCTCATGTGTGTACAGTGCTTTATAGTTTTTAAAACACTTTCGCATTTTTTATTCTGCCTTGACAGAAAGTCGAATAGCAAACAATCATGATGGGTGATCAATATGATGAAGATGCGACACTCTAAGCAAGACCAGAGCGAATGTGGATGATCTAAGCTGTTAGCTGGACAAGTGCAGAGCTAGTGTCATTTTTCAATTAGGACACATGTATATTTCCTAATTGCAGGAAAGGGAAACAAAAGGTGCCCACTTGTGTCTGATGTGATCAGTGATGGATGCTTGGTAGGCCAGCTGCACCTCAACACCTTTGGTTTTAGGACAAGTGCAGATGTGAGGGAGCTCTGTTTTTTATATCTCTGTTATTAACTGTCTTATAAGTATTAAAAGACTGCTAAAAGTGTATTTTAAATTATAGAAAAGGTAACTCAGATTTTATATCAGATCCTTGGATGATGAACTGACAACCCGTCTCCAGAATGATGCTCCATGATGGTTCCAGATGCAGGCAAACATCACTAATAACAGCTGTCATGTGCATGAAAAAATGTGAGATACACACACACACACACACACACATATTTATATATCACATTTTATACACACACACACACACACACACACACACACACACACACACAATACTCTTCCACCATGAAAAGGAATTCCTGCCATTTGTGACAACGTGAATGAAACTTGAGGTTATTATGCTAAGTGAAATAAGTCAGGCAGAGAAAGACAAATATTGAATGACCTCATATGTGGGCTCTAAAAATAACTGAACTCATATAAATAGAGAGTAAATTGGTGGTTGCCAGGAGCAGACTGGGTGAGTGGTAGAAATGAAGGAAGATTGTCAAATGGTACAAACTGCTAGATATAGGATGAATAAGTTCTAGGGACCTAATGTACAGCATGGTGACTATAGATAGAAATACTGTGTTGCATACAGGCATACCTCATTTTATTTCACTTCGCTTTATTGTGCTTCACAGATACTTTGTTTTCATCAACATGGAGGCAAAAACCCTACATCGGCAAAAAAGATAATGACTTGGGGAAGGCTTGAGTGATGGTTAGCATTTTTTAGCAATGAGGTATTTTAAAATTAAGGTATATACATTGTTTTTTTAAGACATAATCCTATTGCACACTTAATAAACTACAGTGTAGTGTAAACATAACTGTTATAGGCACTGGGAAATCAAAATATATGTGCAACTCGCTTTATTGTGATTTTTGCTTTATTGCTGTGATCTGGAACTGAACCCACAATATCTCCAAGATCCGCTTGTATTTGAAAGTTAGTAACAGTGTAGATCTTGAAAGTTCTTACCACACACATATGCACACACACAACAATGTAAGGTATTGGATGTGTTAACTAACCTTAAATGTGATAATCATTTAACAACTTATACATATATCAAACCATCATGTCGTATACCTTAAACTTATGTAACGTTATATGTCAATTATACTTCAATAAGGCTGAAAAGATAAAACCCAAAACCAGAACAACAATAAAAGAAACAGCTATCACGTTGACTACATGCTTTGTGTCAGGCACTATGCTAAGTACTTCGAGCATTATATAATACTAATTTAATCTTTATCACAACCCTATAACCTAGTAACTTTCATTGGTCCCCTTTTAGAGATGGGATACCAAAACAGAGAGATTAAGTAATTTACTCAAGGCTACTTAGCTAGTAATTTGTGGAGCTGGGATTTAAATCTATGCTTCTCAACTTTAATAAAACACAGCATGCTTGATTTTTGTGTCATAGTGCAGTGCCAAATGGTGATAGCAAAGCTGGTGAAAGAGAAGTCTCTTATTACCTTCCACAGATACCTGTCAAAATCTGAACCAGGATTAAGTCCCACGGTTCAATGATCACAAGTCAACAATCCACATACCAAATGAGACATAAGAAGGAAAGAAGGCACTTTAATCTTCACAGTACCAGAAAACACAAGTTAAATATCAATGAATTAGTGCATTTTGTTTTACATTAATGTAGCATTATTACAATACATTTAGGGGGTTTTAGGAGGTAGATTGTTATAACGATAGCTCTCAATGAATCAAGGCTTTTCTTTGTCTACTCCCCTTTGCTATGTAGGTTTGCTATTGCTTCCATTAAGAAGTAGCATCTGTTTCTCTACTCCCTTTAAACTGGGTCAGCCTTGGTATTTTCTTTGACCAATAGGATATGGCAGAAGTGATGTGGTGTGGGCTCCAGCTGAAGGCTTAAGGGGCCTTGTGGCATCTCCTTTCATTCTCTTGGAACTCTGAGATCACCATGTTGTGACAAAAGTCTATTTTAGCTTATTAGCAAAGAGATTAGAGTTTTTATAATCTTAATAATATTCTAAATTATGAAACATTTTGTAATTCATAAATTCCTTGAGGCATGCCAATCTGAGATGGTGAGTGAATGGCCCAAAACCACACAGCTAAAAAGGAACAGAGCTGGTATGGGAACCTAGGTCTTGACACTAGGTATCAAGTAAATACTCCAGTACTCCTTATTCTCTTCAATTAAAAGAAAAAATAGAGTTGGTTCATTTGAAAGTTGACTTAATTATGCATTTAATAAATTTGGATGACAGGTATTAAGCACAGCTATCAGTAGGTAATCACTTACCAGTCTCATGCTCTACTGACTGAGCTAGTCGGGAGACGTGGTAGATAACTATTCAAATGTCTCAGGAAGGTTTGTGGAGATCATTTATGCAGCCTCTGAATATGTGAGTGCACTGAAGTCATCCATGACTCTTTTTACCATACAATTTGACTCATGGCTTCATTGTTTACACTGGGAGGGACTTCCTAATGAGGCATAATTACTAGGAAGTTACTTCTCCTTCCATTTAGAGTTTCTTGAAGTAGTAAAATTAAATTTCATTTTGAAAGATCAATGCAAAACTAGGTGAGCATTTAAAAATGCCATAGAACATTTCTGAGGCGTAATCTTGAGGTACCAGAGGGATCATGCTGTGGCCTTGTTTCAAAACCAAAGCAAAAGCAGGACAAACAAAACTGAACTCAGCTTCTCTGGAGATAGAATCTTTAACTTATATCCAACAGTCATTTCTAGTCACGATTGAACACCAAGGGCTATTGTTTCTTGTTTTTAAATGTCTTTCCTGACGACAAAACACACACATAATTTAAATGCCATTAAGTGCGTGTGTTTTGTTGTCAGGAGAGACAGGCTGTCATTTTCCTTTAAAATACATCATAAAATAACTGGCAAAAGTGTGAGGAAAGGCTGCTCAAGAGCATCTCACACCTAAAGGAAAAAGAAGGAGATCCCTGAAAGGTATATCCAGCTCCATCTCTGGCCAAGTCATTTGTTGTGTTTGTAACAGTACGGACATTTGTTTCTAGAAAATGTAATTTGTAGAACTGTTTGCTATTAATTTAAGCATTTGCTTGTGTGCTGGAAGACTGGTTTGATGTGAACACATACGTACTTATTTTAAATATGAAATGACACAAAATCAATAAAAAAGTAGAAATAGTGATACTTTTATAAGCTGGCTTTTCACCAAAATCGAACCAATAGTATTGGTTGACAAAATTGTTCACAATAATCCTGCACACTCACACACTTTGCATGTTCTCTGTGTTTACTGAAGTTGTAGGAATGTCTTTCCTTGGCAATGCAAAAAGGCATTTGGTGTGGAAAGCCAATTATTTAAACGTGTTCTAGATATATTGCATAACATGCAATGTTAAAGTACTGCCATAATGTGATTTCTTAGTCTTCATAAAAGCTACCTAAAAAAAATTTCCATTGTTCTGCTGTGATTATGCAAATGGGAAAAGATTCAGGCTTTAGCCCTCATACCCTGTCTATTACATGATGGTAGAAAACACGAAGATTTAAAAAAAAAAAAATCCAATGTCTTTGTTTCTAATTTTCTTTCTGTTAATGTCACTGTAAATTTCAACGTCATATTCCCGCACGTTGCTGCCCCTAATCTGACAGTGTCAGAGGATCTATCTTCATTTTCTCACTCGTTTCATAATCTAATCCTCAGCTCTAACATGCAATTAGTGCCCTCTTCGCCCTCTGCATACCAAGCAGGCCGACTGCTACAGCTTTCCCTGTGCAATCCGTTTAGCGAGGCCGCCAGTAATGAATATGTACATTGAGAAGACCTCGGCGCAGAGGGTCACAGGCAATCAACCTTGGATTCAATTATGCGAGTCAAGGTTAATGACTCACTGCAGTGGTCAGAGGCATTCAGAATCTTGCAGATTAAATCAGCCTGTCAGAGCTGACAATGTAGAAAGGACGGAATTACTTGTGTGAGAAACAGGGAATCGTGCAAAGATAAAATGGTGTCAGTACTCAACGAAGATTACATGGAGTTCTCTGTAGCAAATCAGATTGTAAATCTACGCAGGACCTGCAATATGATTAGTCTACATCAAGATGTTTCTAGATTGTAATACGGAGCCACTAATAAGACCTCCTGAACTCTACCCTTACTAGGAAACTTTGCTTTTTACCTTATCATTAATGTCTTCTGATTGTTCAGCATGGAAAATGAAATTATTATTTTTTAGTTATATTCATGAAGTGTGCTGTGTGTGATCCTTTATAACACAATTCAACATTTAATTGGCAGAAAAAATTAAATTTTTATACTACAGTTTTCTTTTAAGCCCTTGTCTTCATAATAGCAGACCCTAATTAAGAAAAAAAATCAGAAATAGGTTAAGAATGGTATTGCTCATTAAAACAATAGGATTTTGCCATTTAAAAACAAAGTATATGAAAGTTTAAATTTTGTTATAATTTATTTACAAAACAAATATACATTTTATTGGAATTTGCTGCAGAGACTAACCAATTTTTTTGCATGCTGAGTATATGCATATATTCCCCAAATTAATGTGGGAGAGAAACTTTCCTCTTTCTTCCTATACTTTCTCTAGAGCAGAGTCACCAATTCTCTCATTTCTAGAATTCCTACCTCTGACTACTCATAGGCAACACATTTCTTGCATATTAAAAAAAAAGTTGGTACAATTGTGCATTTCTTTAAATAACAATATGTTCTTTAAGTTAGGTTTTATTAACATTTTTGTGATTTTCAATAATATGTTAAATTCAATGGGAAAGCTACTCTTTCATTTTTTTCCCTTCTTTTTTTTCTCTCTCATCTCCCTTTCTTCCTATATTAATTGAGCACATGTTATGTGTCTTACGTCTGTTAATGCAGGATCAAGGATGAATTGTTTTAATCTGTAAGGAGCTCACAGTTAAGTGAAGGAAGAAGGATGTAATCAGCTAACTGGGTGCTAGAGTATGGTGAATGTTTCCCTAGAGGAATATAAAAAATACTACGCTAGGCCCTAAACAAGAGGTGATGGGTTCATGCCTGTGTGATGTGCACATTAGGGCATGGAGGTGGTATGTTAGGAGGTAGGGCTCAATCAGGAAGGAAGACTTCACAGAGAAGGAAATATTTGAGTTGAGCTTTGAAGGATGAATGGAGTGTGTCAGGAAGCAAGTGGAAAAGGCCTCCGAGGCCTAGGGAGTAACATGAGCTCCATGTGAAATGTGTTTGGGATGATAGCAAGTGATGTGAGCTGAGCAGGGTACATGGAAAGCAGCAGGGGACAAAGGGGAAAGATCATCTGGGGCCTTGAGTGCCTCATTCTCTAGTGTCAGTAAACCTGTTGTAATAAAGCAAGACTTCTTATCTAAACCAAAGCGTATCCCCCTTTTTCATTAATCTTTTCAATACATTTGGGTTTTTAATGCTGGACTTGCTAACATGGCTGGTAGTACCTATTACTTTATGTCCCAAAGTAAAGTGCAAAGACGATCCGCTTCCTGGCTTCATATGGGGAGAGAGTGGGTTGGTGGGGAAGAGGGTGCACGGTCCTGCTTCTCTGTCTTCACTTCGGGTACTTGTGGGTGACCAGCCTCATCCTGACCAGAACACCAAGCCATGTTCATGTGTTGAGCAAAGGCCTTTCTTGGTGAGTTTTAGCCTGGAAAGTGGATATAAATTATTTTATGCCTATGAGCCTGGGCTCCCACAATTTCCTGTTTTCTTTGCGTGCCTTTTCTGTCTCGATACATCCTTCAAGTCTTGAGTTCTCATTCTCTTCCCAAACCCTGGGGCCAACTCTGAACTCATCTGCTTCTGACCTCAGTGCACTTGCTGCCTAGAACATGAACTTGGCCAATAACCAGTGCTGAGGTGGCCCCATTTCTCATTTGTTTCTTGTCTCTTAATAACTGAGAGAATTATTGTTATCACCCATTTAAAACTTGACCCCATAGTATGGCCACATTGCTTAGTGTGATTGGGCCCTGGTTTCTCTGACTCAGTGATTTTTAATGTCAGTGATAAGGGAGTGTTGGAAACATGTGCGAGAGTTTCTTGTTGCCTCGATGACTGGGAGGTGATAAGGGGACTACCGTCTTGTAATGCACAGAACAGTCATGCAATGAAATGAGGATTGCACAACACTGCATTTTGATGCAGTGGGCTTTCTCCTACATCAGAGCTCTCACACATCAAGTTGCTCAAACTGGGTTGCTTTCCTCTCCATCTTCTCCTGGTTAGCAGCTCTCCATCTTGCAGGTGACAACTTTCTATAATGTTGATGTTCACCCCTCCAAAATTATTCATTATACATCTCCCTTCTCACTCCCTTCGTAGCATGCATCTGCAATACATAGCATGTATGTGTAATTATTTCTTCTTTTTTCTCATTTATTGTTAGACTCTTAAGTCCATGACAGTACAGACTTTTATCTGACTTTTTTTTTTAACCATTCATCATCAAGAACAGTCACCAGCACACAGCAGGCACTCAGTAACTATTTGCTAAGTGATTCTTCTGCTCTAGGCAGGGGTTTCAGATGTAGCAAATAAAAGCACAGACACTTAGTTAAACTTGAATTCGGAGAAACAATGAGTAATTTAAAAATTACAAGTATGTTGTAAATATTGTATGGGACATACTTAAACTAAAAAATGATTCATTGCTATGTGAAATTCAAATTTAACTGGACATCCTGTATTTTATTTGGTGAACTTAATCTATTAATAGCCTGAGGGCAGGAACCATATATTATTATACATTTTTCTGTTCTTTCCACTGCATCAATTAGTGCTTTCTAGAAGTATGCACTCAAACATGTGCTGAATTGATTTGACTGAAGTACATACTATTTTGGTATAATTGAAGATTGAATCTCTTTATTAATAATTTCTTAAGTGAAGTCCCAGGGTAATAAGTTTCCTTACGATAATACAAGAGTGAAAAATATCTCATTGGGTTATTGGAGTTACTTCCAGTAAAAATTTTTCCAATCCTTCAGTTCAAGTAAGGCCTATAATTCAAAGCACTAATTATGTTGTGCGACATTTTAACTGCTAATTTAAAAACAAGCTCCATAAATTGCCTTCATTTTAAATAAGCTTGATATTACACACTTTATTCTAGAAGATTATTCTGAGTCATTTTGAAAAATGTCCTCTAAGCAGGATTCAGTGATGGGCAGTGTCCAAGGAGCTATCAGTGGTTATCCTGGGGTTCTTCTCATTGAAGTCCATCAGGATTCCAAGCAAGAAAACAAATGATTGAGGGCTATTTTTGTGAGCCACATAGCTCAGAAGTGACAGAAATAATTAGAGGGCTGTTGCTGGGTTCACAGTCCCACATTTGGCAGGGTCCAGCTATTCTTGGTACCTAAATGGTGGTGCTTGGGCTGCAGGTACACTCCCTAACTCTTCCCTTCTCTCTTTTGTAGGTGGATTTGTCTGGAGGAAGTATGAGCATCGGAGGGAAAACTGTGGCTTCAAGGTTGGCATACTGCAGGTCTTTTGGCAGGAGAAATGGAAGATGAAGTGTGTGAATGCATTTGTCTACCATGCTTCCCATAGTAAGATAGTTGAGGGAGCAAACACACAATGGGTTGAAGGATGAATAAAAGAAACCAAACCAAAAAAAAAAAAAAAAGAAATTTAAAAGAAATTTAGCTAGTTGAGGAAATATAGATTAAATTGAAGATACTGTTGAGTAGTCTAATATGTCAATATAAGGAATTGAAGTTATATAAGTTATGTAATGCCAGAAATTGTTGTTACTATCTTTGTCATTATAAAAATTTATCCTCATTTAACATTATTCTGAAGCATCAAAATAAAAAAATAAAATCATAGAATCTGAAATGTAATATGACTTTGTCCAGACTTTCCAAACAAAAGAATATCTCTCTTCAAATATAAGTGTGTTTTTCTGATTAATTTACATAGTTAAGAACAGTTAGCATTTCAGAAGCTTTTTTATTCTGTATTCTGTAGGAATAGAATTTCCGGGTTTGTGCCTGTGCTATAGGCCAAAGCTTTTCTGGGAGAGCAGAGTGTAATTGCTACCAAGTTGTCTTCTGGCTGCACGTGCTCTGCTTTTATGATTCCTTACCGTATCTTTGTGCTTTCCCTATCTTCAATATTATTTTTTTTATACATCTTTAATATTATTCACCAAAAATCATTTTTTCACCCTTTATTCTTCTCCTGATTCTCCCAGGATTTCATTTTTTCAGGAATGCCATCTGATTCTATTAAAAAGCAGACAATGAAACAAATGCTTCCAAGCCCAGACTAGTCTGGGAGGTCTGGCCAACACGGATACCATGGGGCTCACAGGAGACCCTCTCGATGTATGGGTCACATGCCCAATTTAATTTTAGATTATTTATGCTAAGTCAAGCCAGTTTTCAATTGACTACAATGTCCTATTATTATTCCCCAGCTCCCTTCCTGATCAGTGGAAGTGATTGAGTTGGCTAGTTGAGGCTTTCCCGAATTGTGGTTCTCTTTCCGCTGCTGCTATGTGAATGAGCTGTGTGTGCCCTTTCGGGAATTGTGGATGTTTCTTTTAATGACAATTGATACTGCTTTTTCCATTTGTGCTAGTAATATGAAATTACCTTTTTTAAAGTAAGTTAAAAAATTGTTTGATTTAAAAAAATTAACCAGCTAACAGTACAGAAGGTAAGTGGGAACTGTCAAAGCAGTAGGGTGATCCAATTACAACCTAAGTTTGAGAAACACTGGGTGGGGACTGCTGATTGGCTTATTCAGAGGATGGTGCACAGTTTTAGCCATGTAGCATCAACTAATCCATCTCAAATTGTACTAGCAGAGCTGCCCTTGCTAGAAGAAAGGAAGCAATGGAATTTTCAGGATCCATTACTATATGAATTATGGATTAAATCAGGAAAGGTTCTGAGCTATAGATTGACGTGATGCATCCTGTCAAAGGCCCACTTATATACTTGGAAGGTTCATTTATGATGTAACATGTCAAAAGCCCATTTATTAAAATCTCTATGCCCTGGATTGATGATATTGTCTTTTCTCAAAATATATTTTAGTCTTAAGTGAAAGGAAGAGGAAAGAAAAGACAGCTTTCTTTTTAAAGTGACAGAAGCCTATTGTAGTAGTCCAGGTAAGTGATGGTAAGCCATGGCTATGGGGATAGTATGGAGAAATATTAAAGGGCAAAATCAATAGGCTTTAGTCACCAACTGGCTTGTGTCCCATTTTAAAGGCCTTTGAAAATGGGGCTTGACCTTGCTCATGCTTATAGCTGCCCTTAAGTCCTGTAAGTGCATTCTGCACACCTTTGGCCTTTTTACAAATAAAGATTTTGAAAGGAAATGAGTACAAATCAATTTTCTAAGGGGCCTCCTGTGCGAATGCTGATGTATAATAAAAATATGCTTTGTAAATTAAAAAAACTGTAATTTGAAAAATGCGTATTTGACTATACAATGATATTAAAGATGACATGATGGGTAGTTGCACTGAAATAAAAGTTATGAAATATAGAGGGGTATTGGTGTTCTTCATTAGATGGCATAACAGATTGTGAAGCAAGTTCTATATTGGGTTGATTCTTCTGATAAATAGAAAAGATATAAGGATTCACTCATTCATCCATCTAGTATATAAACATTTATTGAACACATCGATTATGGTTTTTATGGATCAGCAGCACCAAGAGTGGAGGAGGCCAGAACAGGTCGCTGATACTGTATTTCAGAAGTAAATGCTCTGCCCAGGAACTGCTAGCTAAGTGGGATGTTATTTACTGGTGCAGACAAATTAAAAACATAAATAACATTCCAGCGTCTAAATCTTTTCAATAAACACAAATTATGGGTTTTGTATATGTAAAACACAATCTCCCAGTGGAAAAACAATTTATTGATAATTTATGTTGTACCAAGTGTGGGGCAATTGCTAAAGTCAAACCATTCCCTAATTCTGGTTGCATTAATATCACCCCTTCCTCCCAATAGGAAACCCAAATATCTTCAGAGATTAATTTGTGGATAATAAAGTCATGTCTATTTGATCAACTTTCACTCATTTATTTTAAATGTGTGGCTTTGGCATTGCGTTCATGTGTTTGACTCCCAGTGTGATTCCAAGTCTACTTTTGGAAATGGCAACAAGCAAAGGGGCTACCTCTGGTCCCACTCAGACAGTCTCTGATATCAGGCAAATGGGTAAAGCAGGAAAACTTGTCTTTGGTGGCCCTAGAGTAGGTCACAGTGAGAAGTTTCCTTCCTCTCAAGCCCAATTCTTTCATGCTTACTCATTCCACCTTTTAAATCCATTCTTTACCTAGCATTTACCCTGCTTAAATGGAATTATGTCACTATTCTCTTGAAACATTACAGTGCATTCAGAACAAATCCCGACTCTACCACAGCCAATCCTACCTAGTCTGTCTCCTTTCGCTCATTGTATCTCAGCCATGTTGTTCTTTTTTCTGTTTCTCCCTCAGCTCTCTCTTGCTTGTACTTTGCACAAGCTGTTCCTTCTGCCATGAGTGTTCTTCTCCCAGACTTGAGGTCTGGTGAACTCCTACTGATCCTTCAGGTCTTGGTTAGAGAGGTCTTACCTGATCACCCAATATGAAGTAGATTACCTTCTTTTACCCACTGCTAACATCACCCAAAACATCCTATACTTATTCCTCATAACATTTCTCATAATTTATCATGTCTTGTTTATTGTTTAAAGTCCATGAGGGCAAGTAACATGCTTCTTTTGTTGATCATTGAATAATTAGCACAGATTGCATGTCTGGCACATAGCAGGTAATTAATAAATAATTGCTGAAAATGTTGATGGCAAATATCAGTTCATCCAGATTCAATAAGCCCATTTCTGTTGAGGTGTAAACTTCAGGTGAGACTTAGAGTTGTGAACAAAGGAATTGTGGAAGTTCAGGGTGCAGAGAAGGTATTTGTAGTTAGAGAAGATATTTTTGTCTGTAACCCTGAAATCGTGCCATGTGGTAAAATCAATGGGATCTACACAGTGTGTGGTCTTTGGCTCTGACTTTTTTCTTTGCGACTTTTATACTGGTTGGGGGAAAGGCTGAGATGCTTGGAGTTAATATCTGCTATGATAAAGGCACAATAGCCACATTTGCTCCCAAGTCCTTGAAACAATAGCTTGCCTGAGCACTTTCTTGTTTGATTCCATAGTGAACACTGTTGGTCGCCTACCCACACCCCTTGGCCCTCTTTTGTTATTTCTTTGTATCTCTCTCCTGACTTCATCCAGTAACCTGAATCGGTGACCCTTCTTCAAAAGTCTGCCCTTGGACTATTCAAAGTGTCTGTGAGTTTATATCTCAGCCTCAGAAACTCACTTATAGTGAAGCAAGTGGGTCCTATGTGCTAATGGCCACACACTTTTGGTTCTGTGGGTCCTACTTCCCAGAGGAGGAGTGCTTCCTTCAAGAGACATAGTAAGAATTCCATTTACAATATACGTATGACTGCTATCTGGTCATTTAAGGCTCCCTGTGATAGTAGAAAAGAGAGGAGCTACCATACTAGCAAGGATAATTGACCCTGAACATCATGAAGATGTATGGTTGCTATTACATAATGGGAGAGAGATCTAGGGTTCCATTGGGTTTTGTTTCAGTGCTCCTAGGATTGTTTTGCACTGTGAATGAGCAACCATAGCTTGACATGAGAGTCATGATTGGGCTCAGATCTGTCAAGGATAAAGATCTTGTTCATTCCACCAGGCAAGCTGCCTAGACTAGCAGTAATGTTAGCTGATGATAAAGGAAATCTAGAGTGAGTGGTTAGAGGAATGAGATGATGAATACCAGTTATGAACTTGAGATCAATTGCAGCAGTGAGATTTTACTCATTCCAGTAATCCTCTTATAAGTTTTCCCCAGAAATTTTGAGCAGCCATTATTCTGAAGAAACTCTGACCATGTGAAATGAATACAATGTGAGATGTAATTGGATGTAAGCAATTTGATCACTTTGGATTCCTTAACTATTTCTGTGTGCCCCTACCCTGGCTTCAGTATGCTTGTGCCTCCTATTACCCTTGTCGGGGCCTCTTCTCAGAAACCTGCCTGCAGGATGCTGGAGCTTCCTTTCCTATAAGCAGACAGAGCTATAAGTGCCTGGGAGTTTATTTCCCCTTGTGGTGGCCTTAGCCAATGACTGAAGGAGATAGGAGTTTGAGAAGCCAGCTCCTTTTCCTTAGGTGGGACAAATCTGAGGCATAATCTACACTCTGGAGTTTGTCTTCAGGATCCGACTTTCTATCAGAGAACTTTACCTGAAATCTCTTCTTTGTTGCTTCCCCCTTTACTGGATTGTTCTGGGATAATATTTTAATAAATCATTTGCATATGAATCTTCATCTCAAAGTCTGTTTTTGGAGAGCCAACATAAGGCAGATTCTTTCCTCCTTATCCAGCTTTTCATAAAATACATTGGATCACAGTTGTGTTTTTAAGTGACCACAGTTGAGGAACTGGATGTAGAACCACCCAGGAGGCAGATCTGTGTTGAGAGGGAATTCTCTCTAAGTCTCTGCAGTTTTACATATTAATATAATACCTTGCAACAGAGGCACATATTACCCCCTTTCCAGATGTTCTTTTCAAGATATTTGTATAATGAACAGATAAAGATAGTGTCTTCCTCCAGAGCAAAGGGCCAGCACGTTTACTGCTCCTTATAAAAGATTCATGCTCCCTAAGGTCAGGGTTCCTTTTCTATAGTGTAACCCCCTCCACGTGCAAGTTTCTTTGAGGGCTCCATTCACATTGTGCTGGGGAACTTTGGAACAAGAATTGATGCAAATATGCTGATGCTCATGCTGTTTGTTGTGCTCTCAATTAAAGTCCTTTGTCTCTGGCCCAATAGCCTTGTATATTTTGCCAACATCCATGAAACTGTGGCAGGCTAGCTTCTTATCTTGAAAATAGGGCAAAATCTTTGACTCTACTGTTCTTGATACTCTTCTGCTCAGAAACTGCCAGTGGTTCTTTCCTTTCCCCTGGCCATCTTGTTCTACTCCTCATACATTTGCCAAATCTACCAGAGCAGGCTTTCCTGACTGACCCTCTGGATGTGGCCTCTTCTCCCTCAGATCTTCATCCTTGGTATCTACATATGTCATTTTGATCTCTACTCGCAATAACAACAAAAATAAAACCTCGCATACAGCTAAAAAGTACTTCTCCAGGGATGTTCTGCCTCAAGCACCCAGGCTTTCCTGATTGACCATGACCCCTTTGGGCTCCTGAGGTCCCTGTTGGCTGGACCTCCTTGCAGCCCATCCTAGTTGCTGCCTTGGGCTAGAGGACCTACTCAGACAAGAATACCTCCTCCCATATTTTCCTATTTTTTTATCCTGTATATGAAAGCCTAAGTTTTCAAATAGAATTTGAGTTGTTCATTTACATGTTAAAATGAGCCCAAAGGACTTCATAAATTGGCATGTTATTATTCTAAGTGACAGAGAAAATAACACTGAGAAGTTAAACCCAAAGTTTCTTGACAGCTCATTTGTGAAATCAGAAAATCCTATTTTTTTAAAGTTTCAATTTCTATTTTACTTACTGTCAAAGTAGTGATTTTGTTTTTATTACCGCCCAAAGAGCCCATTATCTCTTTCATCACATGAGACTGCCCAAAATAACATGTCTTACTTAGAGAGGGACAACTCAAAAAACCATGCTATGAAGGGTTGTGGTTTTGTTATGGAATGTCTCAGGCTTTGATTGGTACAGAGGAACTTGGAAAATCTGTATTATGGAGACTCAAAATCTGGTGAAGATTTTATTTTAGGATTTAGCACTTACATATTTTTAAGCAAGATATCCAATTCCATGGGAAAATTGTGGGTTAAGAATGAGCCCCATCTCTTATTTACTCATCTTCAGCACTTAACTTTGCTAAGCCTGTTTGTTTGATGGTAAAGTGGAAATAATAACAGTAGCTCCAAAAGGCTGTTAGGAGGATCAAATGAGATGATGCATTTGCATGCACGATAAAGTATTATACAAAGCTGAGTGCTGCTGCCTGGCACAGAAGAGGAATTTAATAAATGTTTGCAGAATGAAGGAGAAGATGTTGTTTAGCAACTTCAAATATACTCAGGTCCATTAAAGAGGATGATTTTGAATCCTGATAAAAATGAAGTGATTTTTTTAAAAATAAAATATGAATTATAAAATTTGTTTTCCTAGATCCAAACTTTGTTTAGGATTTTTTGACAACAAGAATGGTTTAGTAAGAACCTAATTGCTCTCCATGACATTAGCTTCAATAGTTTAGGCATTTACCCTCCAATCTATGATTAAACCAAAATTCCTACTCAACCTAATAATGTTTTCAGTAATACTTTCTGCAGGTATGGCAAGATCGATGAGTTTTTCAACAATCCTTTTATTCACCCTGAAACTGCTGATATCACTTTTCTCTAAGAATTTATTAATGAGCAACCACCAGAACAAGGATTTTGACAGCTATTGTTGTTCTTAAGTAGGATGGTAACAAAGGTTTAACTTTGGAGATCAAGTTCCTATATAATGACTTAGGTTGATCCTGGCTGCCTTAGATGTGGGCCTTGAGTTGTACAAGTGTTGGGCTTTAATGGGAGCTGCACCTTCATATCTGTCATTTTTTATATTTAAAAGTATCTGATTCTAAGTGCTTAAAATGTGCATAATTAGTTTACTGAATGTTAGAATACAATAACATGTTGGAATGAATTAAATATCTAAATGAGACACCAATCAGTGCTGGCTTTAAATTGTTCAGTGAGTTTATCTATTAAAAATGTTTCACCTTACAACAAAAGCTCTCTAAAATCTGATTTTGTCATTTCACTTTGACAAAGAAGCTTCCCTTAAGTTTCATAAATGGCTTATTTTCTTATTCAACCATTTGTACATTTATCAAACATCTACAAGTACAAATAAACATGTACAAATTTACATGAAATCATTCATGTGCATAATCACAAATGGGAAATTTGTTGGGAAGCATACATTTTTGTAAAATGTTATATGTTTCCTTCCATCTGGAAATTTAACAGTTTTATTTGAACATGTTGGAATGAGAAAGAAAGAGAAGCTAGGACACATTCAGAAGAATTCCAATAATTTCCCTCATTTTTCAATCTGGTTTCCTTCCTGATACATGCAGTCCCTAATCATTGATGAGAGAAAGAGGTAAGAGATGAAGAACTATGTGAACAACCAACTTGTGCTTCTCATCACTCTCAACCAATACTAATAATTCAGAATCTCACCTTTATTTAGTAAAGATCACCTAGAATTACCAGTAACCAGTGGTTGAGCCAATAGAAAGTGAAATTTCCTGGCACTGATTTCTCAGGAGTTTCTTTCTGCTTGATTGCTTTCAAACCAGGCTTTTTATGTTTGTGGGAGGACCAGCAAGGTGATGATTTGCCCCTAACTGAAAGATGGGTTTATGTATATAGATGGTTTTTCTTCTTCTTTTCTTTTTAAGGTTACAGACTCACATAGTGCCCTCTAGTTCAGAGGAGAAGGTCCAGTTAGCTGCAAAGAGCCTCAGATTCACTCTTTAAGGTGAACAAAATGCCCACCAATATCGAGCCAGTAATGCTGGTGCCCACCGATATCGAGCCAGTAACGCTGAGGACTAAAGGGAGGGGGGGCAGAAATTGTGAGGAAGGATGAGAGAAAGAAATGGTGGATTATTAGAAAGTCCCCATAATTGCTCCAGGGACAGAAGCCTGTGTAAGAGCACCTTGAATGCCTTTGAAGCCAGCAGAGGTCCACAGGCCATGAGCTTTTTCCCTAGGCAAACTTTCACATTCCCTAATAGAGCCCCCAAGGAGATGCTTTCTCCAATATTCCACAATTTATTTACATCTTCCTGTCTGTAGGGCAAAAAACCAATGCTTGAATAAATTTTCAGCCACCCACTTGGACATTCCATGGTCCATCAAGCTAAATACTTATTATTCACTCATTCAATAAGTTTATATTGCAGTTATTGCTCTAGACTCAAGGATAGAGTAAACAACAAAGCAGGTAAAGTCCCTATTCACAAGGAACTTAATGTTTTAGTGGAAAGTTAGGCAAGAAACAGGTAAATATATGCACTAGATAGTGGTATGAATAACAAAATAAAATAGGGTAATGTTATAGAGAGTGATAGGGGTAGATGTAGGCAGTGAGAATAATTGAGAATGCCTTTTGGGGGCTGGGAATGACATTTGATCTTAGAACTGAATATAAAGGAGAAGTAGGCCATGTAGATATCAGATAAAAGCATCTAAGGAAGAGGGAACAGCCAGTGCAAAGGCCTTGAGGCAAAAACAGGTTTGGTATAGTAGAGGAAATGAAAAAGGGTCCATGTGGAGTAAAGTAAGGAGATGATACCTGTAAGACAAAAGGTAGGGGTAAAATATTGCAGAGCTTCTGTAGACTATGGTGAGGAGTTCTGATTTTATTTTAAATATACTGGGAAGCTCTTGTGGTGTTCTAAGAAGAGTGGCAAAACTCAATTGGTATTTTAAATTGATCACACTGTTTGGAGAATGTACTATAGAATGACAAGAATGGAGGTGATGACACAGAATGACACTACTGAGTAATCCATGAGAGAAGTCATGGTGGCTGGGATTAGTATAGTAACAGTGGAGGCTGAGAAGTGATTAGGCATGAAGTGTAGCTTGCAAGATGAATGAAGACAATCTGATGATAAATTGGGTGTGAGAAATGGAGAAGTCAAGATAACATAAAGGTTTTAAGCCAGAGAATCTGGGTGGGTGAAATGGTATGTATTACTGAAATAAGGAAGCCTAACAGAAGAACTGATTTGAGGGATAATGGAAATCAAGTAAGGGTGGTGAGGAAGCTGTTGGAGCTCAGGATAGAGGTCAAGGCTGGGTATTTAAAATTATGGTATCAGAGGAGGTCACCCAGGCAGGAACCTTGGGGAATTGTGGTATTTAAATGCTGAGAAGAGGAGGAGGAGACAAAAGAGAAGTCTGTGAAAAAGTGGGAAGTTAGGTTGGAGGGAAAAATGGGAGGGAAGAACCAGGAGAATGTGCTTGTAAATAACACATTTCAAGAAGGAGCAAGTCACAAATAGAACAAACAATCCTAAAATTTGTATGAAATTACAAAAGGCCCTGAAATAGCCAAAGCTATTCTTAGAAAGAAGAGTGAAGGTGAAGGCATCATTCGGCTTGATATTCAACTATATTACAAAGCTACAGTAATTAAAACAGTATGGTATTGACATAAAAACCAGAAACATAGACAAACGGAAAAGAATGAAGAGCCCAGAAATAAACCCATGCATAGATGGTCAATTAATTTATAGCAAAGGAGCAAAGAATATACAATGGGGAAAAGGACAATCTCTTCAATAGTTGATTATGTCTCTCAGTTCCACTTTACCCAGTGCCTACCCATTATTCCCTTTGAACACAACACGACTCAAGTTACCTTAACAAATGTATGACACTATAGCCTCATAGTCAGTTGACTTAAATTCCAAGTTGTTTCATTGAGAAAACTAGAAAATTTGGGTTGGTATTTCAGATTAAAAACAATAACAACAGTAACAACAGCAAAAACTGGCTCTTTAAGTATTTTTTTGGTTCCAAGATTGTGTCTGAATGGACCATCCAGCCTTCTGTCTCTCACTTGCCTTCTCAGTGGATGGGCATGACATTGGGCTGTCTGAGCTCTCTGAGAAGCAAAGCATAATCTGCTTGCTTTCTGCAAGATTTTTCTTTCATGGGTCAAATGTGTTCAACCTTTGGAATAAAGCAATATACTTTTTTTTAAAAAGGAGAAATTGATCAGCTATATCCTGTGTGGTTGAGAAGGTTAGATTAGGTGAGAATTGATCACTGTTTTTAACAATATGAAAAGAGTAGGTTTGGTAGTGTAGTAGGAATGGAGCTCTGATTGGAGACAGTTCAAAGGGAATGGGAAGAAAGACCTTTGAGTAACTTATATGGAGTTTTACTGGAAAGGAAATCAGAGAAATGGAGAAGCACTAGAGGAATATGGAATCACAAGATTCCTCCCTTTCCCTCTCCTTTCTTCCCTCCTTCCCTCTCCCTCTTCCTCCCTTCCTCCCCTCCCTCTCTTTCTTCCTTTTTTCCATTCTTTCATTTTTCCTTCCTTCTTTCCAAGATGGAAGATATTAGTGCATGTTTGTGTGTCAGTGGGTACGAAGCAGAAGAAGGAA
The DNA here is from genome assembly GCA_004026885.1 of Lyroderma lyra. NCBI lineage: Eukaryota > Metazoa > Chordata > Mammalia > Chiroptera > Megadermatidae > Lyroderma > Lyroderma lyra. The sequence goes on from PVJL010004866.1 coordinate 20,114, forward strand.
ATGAATCTGATGCTTTGAGAACTTATATGGGCCAGGGTGGTGCTGGGAAGCTTTATGAAATGCTCTGCCTCATGTAAATTGTGCATATGGAATTATTGTGAATTAAATGAATGAAGCTAGAATAGAGTTATCTTACCAACCATGAAAACTGGAGAGAATTTTATGACCTGATGTAGCAATTGTAAAGCACTAGTAAATAATCCATGAGCTCAGAGACTGGAAGGGCAAAAATAATTGTCAAACATGACCTCTTCAGTGTCTACATCACTTCCAAGCAGTCTTTGCACCATCCTGCTTCTCTGAAGTCATGATAAAACAGGAGTTTCCAAGACAGTATAGGCTTATAGGTGGATGTTGAGCAGCACAGGATACAGGAAATTGCCACTCCATTGGTAAATATGATCTGGAGAATGAAGAATATAATTTTAAAAGAAACCCAAAACATTTTATGAGGGAAAAATGATTTAATAATTCATATGACTGTCTAAATTGGACAAGTTAGCCAAATAATTAATTGCTGAATTTTAAAATTTCAGATATAATCTGGTGGATTGTGCTGTGAAGTGATGGGACATAAGTATTTGCAGAAATCCTTTATGTTTCTGTTAAAGAAGGGACTCATTTTATATCTAGAATGCAGTAATAATAAACAATTTTTGAGAACTTACTTTAGAGTAGGTCCTGTCATAAGAACTTTACAAGATCACATTTAATCCTCACAACAGCATATTTACTTCTATTACTTCTATTTTATGGATGAGGAAACCGAGGCTCAAAGATATTAAGTAACTTCCCCTAATCAGTCACAGAGCTCAAAAATGTTAGACTAGTGCTAAATGAAATAAGTCACACTGAGAAAGACAAACACCATATGATCTTACTTATATGTGTAATCTAAAAAACAAAATCATTGAACAAAGAAAACAGAAACAGACTCATAGATACAGAGAACTAACTAATGATTGCTAGAGGGGAGGGGTTTGGGGAGCTGGGTAAAAATGTGAAAGAATTAAGAAATACAAATTGATAGTTATAAAATAGTCATGGGAATGTGAAGAATGTTGCTACAACTATGTATGGTGCCAGGTGGGTACTGGACTAATTGCGGGGCTCACTGCATAAATTATGTAAATGTCTAACCACTATGCTGTACACCTGAAACTAATATAAAGTAATACTGAATGTCAACTATAACTGGAAAAAAAACTAATTAAAAAATAATTTAAAAAACTAGGACTTGAATCCAGGAAGCCTGATCCCAATGTCTCTGCTTTCAAACAGTAGGATCTAATTCTGGAGTATCTACAGGTATAGAAATATTATCCTATGGGTGCTCAGATCAAAAATAAATAAAATGAGCAGGCATGAGTTTCATTGTAAAATTTCTCATTTTAATTGTCCCTTTGTTTACTCTTTTTTATTTTCTGAGACTTGCCTTACCAAGTAAAACAAATTCACTCAAACAAACCCCTCAAAATGACATTATGACTCTTTTGGCTTTTAGAAACTAACAATTTTTAATTCTGATTTTCATTTGTAGCGTGGAACAACTGGAGAAGGGCGGTAACCAGTTCTTTCTCACCTTCGCTGAGCTTACAACCCCAGGAAAAGTCCTTGAAGGGTAGCTGGGAAATTTCAAGATAAAAAAGCCTTCATTTCCTTCCTGCAGAAGTTTCCAACTCTTGTGCCTGTGATGGTTTAGGGGCCTCTGCTCAGAGGCCTCTAGTGGGGTGAGATGGGTGAGGGTTTGTGGCTCTTTCCAGGTTTTAATCTTTACAACGGCAGAGTATTCTCTATCTTTGTACACCTGTTCACTAACGCTGGGCCCATGGCATAGAGTAAACATTGAATTAATCAGTGAATGAATGACTTCACCATCTGGAGGCAATTCCTCCTGGTCCATTGGACTTTTCTTCAAAGCATATTAACAAAATGGAATCCTATGATGTTTATTTATGTTTAATGGCATGTTTCCCCCTCTATAATAAAGTATGAATATCATTCTTTTTCAATGCATACTTTTCTAAAATGTTATGTATGAATGTATCATCATTTCTCTGCCTTTAGAGTTTTCTACTTTTCTTTACATTTTAAACAACATTGCAAAGAAAAGCTTGTAGATAATTCTTTGTACAGATCTTCTTTTATTTAAATCACATTTCTTGGAGGGGCATCGCAAGGTCAAATAGCATGCACTTTTACAGGTTTTCCCCAAATTTTTCTCCAGAATGCATGTACCAATACCATATGGAATGCCTGCTTTAAGCATCCTCTCTACCATAAAGGATTTCCTCTCAGAGATATTTTTGACATTACCTTGAAAAGTTATATCACATTTTTAATTTATATCTGTATCTGTTCTTTTGATTCTTGGCTTTATGAGAAGTGTAACAGGGATAATATTTTTGAAATACATTATTGTTTGTTTCCCTTTTGCACTTTCTTTTACATGATTCTTCTGCTATCCAGCCAGAGGCATCCAATGCTTTGGGGAAGCTTAGGACTGTTAGAATGAAAAGAGAAAGAAAGAAGTAATGGTTAGCTTTTGAATTGTATAATGGAATTTCTGATCTGCATTAGTTACCTCAAAAGATAGAATTTTTTTAAAAGTGAACTTTTGAGTTGAATATACCATACTGACCAAAAAATGTGTCCAGCTTGATGCATTTTTACAAAAAGAATACACTTGTGTAGCCACTATTCAAAGCCAGATAAAGGCACTATCAGTACCCCAAAAGTTTACCTGCCCTTTCTAGTCATTATGACCCATTAAAAGTAAATATTTGCCTCACACCTGTCACCATAGATATTTGCCTGTATTTGAACTTTATATAAAATGACTCATACAGTGTGTGGTAATGGATGTTTTCTCTCAAAATTAGATTTATTCATGTTATTGTGTATAGTAGTAGTTTGTTCAATTTTATTGATGTACAGTATTTCATTTTATGAATGTACTACAGTTTATTTTTCAACATAGTGAATGAAAATGCCAGATGCCAATACTTACCACTGTGACTTGTTCTGTTCATTTTATTTATTTTGTTGCATGCACAGTGGTATCTCATTGGAATTTTCATTTGTATTTCCTTAGTGACTAATTCAATCACCATTTAATGTATTTATTAGCTACTTATATATCCTCCTTTTTAAAATGACTATTCAAGTGGTTTTTTTTTCTGTTTGTTTCATCCATTAAAATTTTTTTGTCAGATTTTTTGGTTGTTGATTTGTACTTCTTTATACATTTTGGATAAAAATCCTTTGTCAGATGTATGAGGGCTGTCCAGAAAAAATCCAGCTCACACCCTCAGCTTCACGTTCTTGAGCTCTCTCTGTGTCTTGATTCTTTAAGTCCTGGCTTCTTTGGCAAGCCTGAACTCCAACTGTTTGTATCTTATTCCTGCGAGACTGCTGAAAGCTCTGAGCTGTCCTTTTCTTCTCTTCAGATTCTCACCCAAACCTCTTAGAAACTGGTAAATGATTTACAAAGAAAAGAGGCAGAAAAAGTCAAGCTCATGCAATGCTTCCCTTTTTTCTGTCAGATTTTGGCTCCTCAAGTCTAGGATGCTGGTTTGCTTTTTGATGCCTTCAAACAGCTGAATAAAAAACAAAAAAACCAAAATAACAAAAAACCAGAAACAAACAAAAACAATAGCAAAAACCAAAGCCTCCTCCTCCCCCAAAAAGCAGACACTTATAAAAAACTTTACATAGTTATTACAATTGTATTTGGTGGGAGGGTTGGATTGGTCCAAGCTACTCTGTCTTAGCTGGAAACAGAAGTCCAAAAAACTAGATTTTCTTGCCAAAAGAAAAGGCTTTCTAAATTGAATAAAGCTCCTCTTTATGTATCAACAGCTAAGTTTGATCAATCTCTGAATAATAGAGTTTTATTATAAATCATGGTGCAGAGAGCAGAATCTGATGGAGATGTTCTCGTCAGACGAGACAAGGGTGCAGAAAGCTAGTCAGCATGGGAGGAAGGGGTGTTTATTTCAGGAGCAAAGTCAAGATGAAATGTAGTCTGGATTCCTCAAGGGCTCTGTTCTCACAACTTGGGCTTTGGTTTAAAAACTTGTGGAGATAAGAGTAGATGAATCTTAGAATGTTTGATAAAGAAAAGTAAGCCACAAAGCATATGAGTTATAAACCATTATAAGATATTCAAAGACAAACAAAATGGAAAATTAAGGCACATCTACCCACATCATAATTCATACAGAGAAGTAAAGGAATGTTAAACAGAAAATTCAAGGAAGTGAGTTTTCCATCTGGGTAGAAGCAGAAGGAAGAGATCTGGAAGGGACCATTAAGGGACTTTGGCTGTCTTAATTTTATTTTACTTCTTAATTTGGGTGGTGGATTCATGAGTGTTCATTGTGATGCTTTCTAACTTACCTATCTGTTACATAGATTATTTTGCATGGATCAAATGTGTCAAAAATGTAAAAGAAAAAAAAATAAAGAGAAGAAACAAAAGAATACTGGACAGAGAAACTGTGCATTAGCAGTGACTACTGCAGGACTCGTAGAGGTCAGACCAGCCACCCCCAGCAGACTTCAGTGAATTCCAGTAGACAACCGAAAGCCCATGCAGGTCTGAGGTCCCCCTGTCCCCCAACTGAGGGCTATACAAGTCCTTTGTAGACACAGATGCCATCTGGAGGAGAAGCAAAGGAAGAATTCTCCGAATCAAGCATTTACCCAAAGGAGACTGAGGTAACCCTAATGGGAATAGATTTAGTTATTTTTCTTATCAAGGTTCCCCATGTTGCCACCACATCACCAGTGGAAATGCAAAGGCTTTGGAGCAAGCTAAGCTCTGTCTCAGAAAATTAAAAAGAAAAACAAAAAACAACTTTATTTTTATTCCACACTATAGGTGTTGACTGTGAGTAAATTTTTGACCCTAGCACAGACAAATGCTTACATACCCTATACATATGAGGAAAGGGTGGAATTTGTAACAAATGTAGATCCTCAATCTTGTCCTGCCCTCTGGCTGGCTGTGTGACAATCAGCAGTTCCCTTCAGCTGTCTGTAACAGAGTGAGAAGGTGATTACTTGATCTCTGAATTTCCTTCTCGTTCTGTGAGCCTAAGTATCAGGGACAGCTTTCATTCTCTTGAGTATTCATGGATAAGTTTTCTGAATTCCTCATTCTGTGATGGGATACAGAGACGAAGCCATTATTTTAAATACGTAACCATCAGCGGTGATGCCATTGGGTCCCTTACTTCATAAAGATAAATCACTTTAGAATGATTCTTACCTTTCTCAACAAGTTGTGTGCTTTTCACAAGGCTTTGTAAGGGGGAAAAGAAGCTGAGAATAGTGAAAGTTAAATACAGCTTCCAAAGGATTTATCAGGTAAATGTTATGGATTGTTGTGATTTAATTTATGGGATTAGTTTGACTTTCAATTACCGGGCATCACATTGAATCACTTTATATTTTGAACTCTGTAAGTAGGACTTCTTACACTCGATCTTTCATCTGGAGAGGGATTATCAATAATTAGACACTGTGGCCTTATGGATCAGCTAATCAATACCCACATTAATCACCAGTAGTCTAAAAACAATTCACTCTTTGTATTAAAAGGAATCAGTAAGATCAAATTAGCATCTTTTGCTACAAGCTGAGTAAAGCTGTAGCTTTCCAAAGGGAAGGCAATGGCGAAAAGAGGAAGTGCCTAAAGAATTCAGAACTAGGTCGACTGATGCTACATGACAATGATCTAACGATAGTCAAGTTTTGAGTAATTTTTTTTTGTGCTGACACCTGTACCATTTAATAAAATGGTATTCACGACAAGAAGTGAGACATGTGAATACAGTTTACATTATAAGTAAATGTTCTTCATTCTTGTAATTAGACCAGAAGCTGTTTTATGTTGCAAAGAAACTCCAGATATCAGTGATTTCTAGGAAAATAGCAACTGTTTAGGTTTAATGAATGTGAAAATGATTTCTTAACTACTAAGAATTAAGAATTAGTTCTATTTTCTAACATACATGTAACACCCCTAACAGGCTCCAAAATGGAAAAGACTCTTTTCTTCTCAGAGACATGGTTCATCTGGTTTCAAGTTGAAGCGACTTGGTGGATGGGAGGGAGGACAGAGCTGTCTTGGAGTAAGTAGTCCATCCAGGCTCCAGCTACGCTGTCTCTCAGGCTGTCATTCAAACCAGTGGCTGTCAAACAAGGTCACAGATTCACCCAATGGCTTTTAATAATTTGACATTACTTTCATATGAATAATTTATAATCTCAGAAGTATGAGACTATTATTTATGGTTAATAGCTGTGAAATAATGAGACACATGGTTTTGGGGCTGTTTTTATTACCAAATGGTGTCTATACAGTTGAAGGGAGTTAAAATAAAAAGGAGTGAAAGTGGATTCTTTTTTTCTTAAAAGATCATATCAGATGCAGAAATGATATATCACAGATGAGAATAATACTGGCTGTCTCTTCAAATTTATCCATTACAAACATCACACCATTGCTTTGAAATGGGAGCTTACAGCAGCATTCTGGTGGTTTCTTGAAGTCAGTCATTTCCATTCTCTGAGGAAATAAAAAATGGACTTGTTTGGTCTTTGAGTCTCAGTTCCTACTGGGAATATGACAATTAAGTATCATTTTTTATTTTCATTTTGAGTTTTAAAGAATAAAAATGATTTTGTCAATGTAAAACCTTGGAAAAAAGTAGATGCATACAATTTAAAAAATCACCTGTAATCTTATCAGATAATTTTTATAAAAATAGGATCATAATGTATAGTTTCTTATCCTGTTACCTTTGATCATTTCTTACATTTAGGAATAACTTTTGGAAATGTTATTTTTAATAATTAAAACATTCCACTGTATAAACGTTACACAATTTGTTTATTTCCCTAGTATTTAGTAACTTCAGTTTTTCTAATTTTTTTATTGTTATGAATAACTCACTGATGAGAATCCTTGAACATAAATCTTTATTTGTATTTCTGATTATTTCCTCATGATTGAAACCTAAGAATGGGCTTATTTGGTCAAAGAATAAGAACTTTTTAAATCCTTGGTATGTATCACCAAAACACTTTCTAGAAAGTTTATAACAATTTATAAGCCTACCAACAGTGGGAATGGGTATCACCTTAGACAAATTTTGCCAAATTCATAGATTAAAAAATGGCATATCATTGTTTTAATTCATAATTTGTGATTACTAGTAACTGGAAAATTTTAATATGTTTATTAGCCATTCATACTTATTCTTCTGAGAAATGTCTGTTAGTGTCCCTTTCATTCTTTTGTTAGCACTTTCCTTATTGATATGTAAGGGTTCTTTATATAAAAGATATTGACTGCATTTCACATTGTTAATCTATCTATATATCTTATAACTGAGGGGAATCATGTAGGTCCTGTAAATATCACATTAGATAAAGATGGTGGATGCCAAATCTCAAGTGATGAAATGTGGTTTATAAAATTATATATTAATATCTGTTTATAGTCAACATCATTGATTCATTTAATGGGTAGGTATTTATTAGATACTTACTGATACATGTATGTGTGTAAAACAATATGTATTTATAAATGTAAATACTTATATTGCTATATATAAAAGAAATATACATCTTTGAGATATACTGAGGGTGCCAAAAAGAGGTATACACATTTTCAGAGATGTTATTTATGTATTACTTTTCAAAGTTGAATTGACTTATTGTAGCAATGTGTAATATGGTGTTCACTCAAAAGACGCCATTAATCAAATGAATGCTAGTGTCATTGTGTGACAGGCAGGACAGTCGAAGAAAATGACGGAAGCACTGTTGTCCTTGGAGCCTAAGACCAATTTGACGTGGTAGTTGAAGTTCAAGAATGTTGTTTGAGTTTCCCCCATGTTCTCCTGACTTACACACCTTGACTTCTACTTATAAGGGATCTTAAATGATATGGTGTACCATGGAAAACCAGCTACACTGGGTGTACTTTGGGAACAAATTGAAACGGCACATTCAGAGATACAAGTGGACATTTTGGTCAATGTAGTTCGCTGTGATCTGAAGTGTCTGGACACTGATGGTCATCACTTTGAGCACCTCTTGTAGCTGCAGAAGTCAAACATGACTTGGAGTCATCTTTTATTATTGGTATATATTGAGTATTATAATTTTAATACAGTTTTTTACTTTCTCAAAATGTGTATACATTTTTTTGGCATTCTCTGTGTATCATAATTTTTGGGAAAAAAATAATCATCTTTATATAACTAAAAATTTCCCCACCAATAACTGAAAACTCAATTCAACATAAGCCTGTGAGGAAACAAAGATGTTTAAGATGACTCTCACTTTTCAAACATCCACAGTCTGGTAGAGAGGAGGAAATTTACACAGTTAACCTTGATGGAAGGCAGGATTTGGGAAGTCCAATAACAGAATCATAAACAACATGAAACAGATTTGTTTAGGAAAGAGAGATTAAATCTGACTGAGGGTGTCCCTTTGGGGACAGTGCACTTTGAAGTATCTCTTATAATAGATACTTTCTAGCCTGACTTGACCCCTCTAAGCTGGGCCTGACTGTCTCTAAACATGTAGGTCTTTGACAAGAAGAAGTTGGGGCAAACGACAGTGGTGAAGGCTATGGAGTGGGCAGGAGGGAAAAGTGGAAGAAAGATATTCCAGGTAGAGGGACAGCTTGACTAAAAGCAGGGAGCTGGAGTATGGAGGGACAGCTTAGGATACCACAAATGTATCAGAGCACATGGAGTGAAGGGCAAGAGCCTGGAGTGGGGATTAGTCAACTGGAGGGGCAAGTGAGGACCGAGGGGTAGCCATCTTGAATGTCAAGCTGATAAGCCAGGATTTCTTCTTGTAAGCAATGGGGAGCCCTCGAGTTTCTGAGCAGGGGAGTGCCATGATCAGAGCTGACTGAGACAGCTTCCTTGTTGCTGGTGTGAAGAATGAATGGGAGGAGGGTAGTGAAGGTGGGGAACCCAGCTGGGAGGGGAGAGTAGTGAGTGGTGTTCCTAGAGGAATGCCAGTAGAAAGGAGAGAATAGAGGCAGAATTAGTGGGGTTTGGTACCTAATTGGATGTAATGAGGAGGAAAGGAAGGAGAGGGAGAAAGATGAATTTTGGATAAACCCGAAGTTTGGAGCCTGAGCAGTTCAAGCTGTCTTGATTACGTTCTCATCCCTGGGCTGTTTTCTTTAGCATGGCTCAGAGGGATAGCTGACTTATATCACACAATTGCCTGGAATCAAAAGCTTCTGGTTTTCATATGAGAGCAAGACCCCTTTTTCTGCACTCCTTACAGTGGGGTACAGCTCAGCGGTCAAGACCCTGGAGACAGACTGGCAGGAGACTCAATCATTCTTACTTGTCCAAGACGAGCTGTGGGACATCGCACAGTTTCCTTGACCCCTCACAGCCTCAGTGTCCTCATCTAAATTCATTTCCTCATGTGGTTTTAGGAACAAGTGAAATAACAAATGCAAAGGCTTAGCCATGTGATTGGTAAATAGTAAGTGCTCAATAAATGCTAGTTATTTTAATTGATAGTGATGACCATTTTTTTGGTGCTACTTTTGAGAGATAAGAACAACTCCATGTTAAATTCAAGGACTCAACAAACAATAACAGAAATAGTATTACAGGGCTGCAAATTAACAAAATAAAGAAATCTGGTTTAGAAATACAAAATAGAACCCTAAGCTTATGTTGTGTTAATAACAAGAAAAATAATTTGAGGAAATGAACTATTACATTTAGTTGTCTTGCCTGAGATGGTACCAAAAGCCTCTTTCATCCTATCCCCAACTACTTCAAAGTTTAATATGACTCAATACATTGTAGACTTATCAGGTGTGGTTTTTAATGCATATTATATACTTGTTTATACTCATATTTCTCAGGATTGAAGGGCTAATTTGAGCAAATTGTATTTGTATATCTACGAGATATTTGTAGAACTCTGAGCAGATACCCAGCAGTCTCTGTGAATGTGGCATTTCTGTAGATAGGCTTGAAGCACTGATCCAAATGAGATGCTCTTTCTCGTAGAGGGGGTTTAGTCATATCAGAGGGAAGCTGCACAATGTTTTCAATGTTTTCTCATGCTGATGACCTTGAGCAAAATGTCTTTCTAAATAAAATAAAATTAAATTAAAGAAAACAACAGTGATTGAAATTGTGTGATGTTCGGCAGCAGCTCCGAAAATGCACACGGGACTGGTCTGTGGGAGAGTGACTGGTTTGATTAAGGGTGTGTGCACTTCATGCCTCCTTGAAACAGAGTCAAGGAATATGAAATGCAAAAGAAGTAGGAGTTTTTATGAAGGCGCAGGCAATAAATGGGTGCTTGAATATAATTTTGAGGCTTGCCTCTTTCTCATCAAAATCCAATTGTAAGATGTTTTTATTTTCTTATTCTTAACATTTCTACTATGTTTTCTCTCTTGACATCTGGGTCCTTTTGGAAGACAGGAAGTAAAAAACAAATTAGCTTGCTTTCTTGGCAATTTCTTTTATATTAAAAGCTGTCTTAGTTTCTTGATATTTGAGAAATGGTCCTTGTTTTCACCACTATATTTAAGGTATTTATGGATGACAGCATCAAAGTAAGTAAGATATTAATGGATTATAGCACATAAATAAAATAAGAATTTATGAGTCTATGCTAATAATAAACAAACAAACAAACAAACAACAAATGGGGAAGAAGAGAAAGCTCTTTCTTACAGTATAAAACTAATGAATGTAAATGTAGTGAGAACTGATGAAGTTTAAAAAAAATCACCATTTGTAATCAAGGAAAGAATCATTCATAGATGCTAAAGGTAGTGGCTAAAATGTTCATGAGAAATAGGTTTCAAAAATTTAAAGGATAGTTTAAAAGTATCTCCCTAAATAACTTATTAATGAGATAAATGAAGTGGTGACTTTACAGTGGAAGAACTGGCAAATGCCACTTTCACCAAGTGATCCAAGTGAGCATGACCATTAATGGGACAAACCAGCACGTGAGCCTCCTGAGATGATCCCCTCGGAAGAACACAAAATCACTTCTGTGGTGTTCCTGCCCCGAATAGGTAACCTGAACATAATCTAATCATGAGGAAACACCAGACAAATACAAGGTCAGGGACTTGCTACAAAAAAAGTGGTCCTGGGAGTTCCCTGATGGTGTAGTGGCTTAAGGCTTCGGCGCTGGCGCTGTCAGCGCTGCAGCCTGGGTTCGATTCCCAGCCAGGGAGCTACCCACATACCAAAAAGCAAAAATTGAAAAAAAAAAAAAAAAAAAGTGGTCCGTTCCCTTAGAAAAAAGTCAAGACCTAGGAAAGACAGACGAAGACTGAGTAACTGAGTTGGATTAAATGAGGCTAAAGAGACACGAGAACTAAATGCAAAGGGTACTCCTGGGTTGGATGCTAACCCGGAGGGAACAATTGGAATAATAGACGTGGTTGGGACAATTGGTGAAATTGGAATATGACATGGAGATAATAATCGAGCATTAATGTTCAATTTACTGATTTTTATTTTTTAGTTACATATGATAAAATTTTTGTTCATGGGAAATACACAGTGACGTTTTAATAAGTAAAGGGGCATTATGTATACAACTTATTCTGAAATGATTTAGGAAAAATAGTATGTGGGTATATATGAACATATATGTATATACGCATAAATACATATGTATACGTGTGTACACACACATACAGTGGGACGGGGAGAAGGGAATGCGGCAAGGGATAGAGACAATTCTTTGCGGTTGATATTAAATGCTCTGATACAAGGACTGCCGGAGGAGCCTTGGCAAAGCCTACCAGGGTTTCCCAGTGTGAAGGTATTAGGGGCTAAGCACATGTAAGTTATTACGCATGGCTTGTGATACAGAACATACTGTTGGATTTATATTGACAGTCACATTTTATATTTCTTTACTGTCCTTATTCTCAGACTAATTTATGTAATTTACTTGTCTCTAAGTCAGTAGGTCTTCTGCGTTTTTAGAATAGTCATATCTAACATGGAGTTCTCCAAAAAAAACCAAAAATCAAGTAAAAATACATGTCCTTCAATAAGTTTAGATGTACTATAATGCATATCTTTCCCATTTGTACATATCTCTTGGTTTCATTACTCAGGATTTCTATAATTCAGTTTTGAATTCAACTCACTTGCATTGAATTTTTTGACGTCTTTCCAAATGTGAACAGGGAAGTTTCACTGAACTGTATTTAGCGTATGCCTCCCCAAAGCAAAATTAATGGTCACATCTCCCATAAATCAGATTAGATTATTAGGGAAGTAGTAAACTACCTAATCACCTACTCACCAATAGTAATAAAACTGAACTTGATAATTAACGTAGTAAGTTTACTAATTGGGTCTTAAATGACTTGGGCCTTGGTTTAAGACTCAAAGCGTACTTGGGATATTCAATTTGGCTAAAGCCATAAAATTCCTTCAGGGGTTAATGACATTTTTGTGTGTGTCAATATTATGGTGTTGCCACAAATAGGTTAAAATGGCATTTGTTTTACCTGTATATCATTTTATTCTGAGGCTGGAACATCAGAGTTAGCTTCTAGATAGAAATTAGTATGATAATTAATCAATTGGTGTGAATCTTAGCTTGATTCAATCCTGAACTAAAGCCAGTTTCAACTTGGCCAAAGCCAAAGTTTCTAGTTTATTATTAGTGTTTAACAGTTTACAAATAGGAAGATGTGTAAATGCAATAATCTTCCTACTGGTCTGTAGAGATTTTTGATATATCCTATCCACTCTGACTTCCAGGGCTGTATGAGTGTGCAGACAGGTGGGATGCATCCAGGACTGACTTCAAGGGCCCCATTCCTGGTGTAATCCTCTTGATGTCATCTTGAAATTCTAATAATCTCTGAAGGGCCCCCCCATTTTTATTTTGCACTGTGCCCTGCAAATAATACAGCCTGGAGCACATCCTGAGTGCCTCCATGCACGTGTGCATTTACATAACCAATTAAGACCCTGGATGGGCCTGGCGTGAGGTCTCCTTTCTTTTTTTTCCTGAAGTCACTTTGGCTCATGCAGATACATCTTCAGAAGGAGGGCTTTTTTCTTTACAGTATTATACATGGCAGGGTTTATATGCTGAAGGAGGTAATATGAAGATAAAGAAATTCACAAAAAGTTAGCTAGCATTGCGCCTGACAAGTTTGTTAAAAACGTCAGAGCTGATACAGGGTTTTTGCGCAAAGTGGCTGGGACTGATTTTTGCACAGTGCAAAGTGAGGGTTCTCTTGGGCTTCCTGCATCAGGGCTGCTTGCTTATTATTCATGAAAAATGTATCTCTACCTTAAAGTTTTGAGGACATTTTATATATATATGTGTGTGTGTGTGTGTGTGTGTGTGTGTATGAATGACTAAGTAATTCCTAAGTTTCTTTTAATTGTGAGATTCTTTAATTCCTTGAGAAATTAGACTTAAGAGCAGTAGAGATTTACTTTTTATGTGAAAATGACTAAAAACCAGCCTTACTTCCTATAGAGAAACACAATAATAGCTACCATTTATTGGATACTTAGTATGTGCCTGGCAGTTTGCATATGCGTTGTTTTTCAGTGAGTCTTACAGTAGCCCTATGAGATAAGTTATTGTCTTCACTGATGAGTAATTGGAATCTTGGAGAAGTCAGGGCAGCCAAGGACTCACACTGGCCTGGCTGGCTCCCAGGCCCCCATACACGCCTCTGCCCTCTGTGGCCTCCAATCAATTACATCTGCACAGAGCTAACCTCTCAGGCAGGGAGGGACTTGCCCAGGGAGTTGAAGGTTGTCCTGGCTGTGACCCTGCCACACCACTGGTTTCCAGGACCCATTAGACCAACGTGGTGGCCTGGTGTCTTCTTTCTCCCTCACCTCTGTGTGCGTCAGGCTTTAAGTTTCTGGCTCAGACCATGGGGATGACCTTCCCTGATAAAGAAGGATGCCTTTGTGGTAGGCCCAGGTGGTCAAGACTGGGAGCTTTCTGTGACCCCTAAATGCCTCCCAAAGCATTGAGATGAGTGCTATGGGAAGAGGCTGGCTGGGTCTCTTTCCACAGGTCACGTCGCCCTTCTCCAACCTCATCCAGGCACATTTTGAGGGGTTTTAGGATGGATACTATTAGCTTGTTCTTTCTCTGTTACTTTTTTTTTTTTTTAACAAAGGAAATGTAAAGAGTTGAGGATATATAATCTATCACAAATAAATTATTTTGCATTTCAATCCATTGACCATTTAATTAAAGGAATGGAGAAAATATGTTGTCATGGAAGCATATACTCAATACACTAGAGAAATTGCTCGTTCTTACACGGGAATTACCCCTATTAAATCAATGAAGTGGGGTCACTGAGCACATAAATTCTGTTTACATAATTTTAAACCAGCAGAGGTAGAGAATGCATCTCCTCTAAAAACACTATACTTTGAAATTCTGATTGAGCCTAAACTGCTCTTGGTTTCCGGCAAGCCCCTTTAATAAAGTTGGTACCTAGCTACTGTTTCATAAATTGCTTTTGGCAATTTTGACAGTAGAGAGAATCAGTCTTCTATTCAAATGAAAGGAAAAAATGAGATAATGTGTAAAACGCTCAGTACCTGCCATACTGTTAGCTACTCCTGTGGAGGTGGGGTGACTTACTGTGAGTCAATGTCCTCATCTGTAGTAGAAGGATTGTAACAATACGTTTGTGTCTCAAGAGTTCTCGTCTATCAGATGCAGATATTTCACTACTAATAACATTCCTCCCAACTATTGAAATCTCTGATATAATGTGCAGTTCTTAATGTCTCAATTTCTTCTAGAAATTTTGCTGTTATGTATTTTTATTTTAAAAGTAAATGTGCATTCCCAAATTAATCCATACATTCAATTTAATTTGTGTGAAAACCTAAATGGGCCTTTTTTTTTTAAAGAACAATTTTGTTGGACATTGTTCTAAAGTAATCTGAAAAAGTGCACATATGAAATAGCCAGATAAAATTTTTTTGGAAATGAATAATTGGGAAAAGGGTGCCTAATCAGGAATCACTATGAATTATTCTGGTTCAAGAAATTAAAACGGAATGGTGTCGGCACACTAGGAACCAGACAATGGGACTAGGTGTATGTAATAATATGATAAAATGGATGTTAATCTCAAGTCAGTAGAAGAAGGGTATATTATTAAATAAATGGTATTGGCAAAACAGACTATTTAGGAAAAGTAAAGTCATAGTCCTACCTTGTATTTCATATAAAAATCAATTCCATGTGGATTAAATATTTAACAATAAAAGATAAAATGATAAAAACACTTAGAAGACATTGTATATGAAAACAATGAAATCTAAAGGTAGAGAGGAACTTTCAAAGCACGACTAAAGGCAGAAAGCATAAAGGGAAAGATGGATATCTGTACATTTAAAACCGTGGAATGGCAAAGTATACAAACCAAGGAAAAACACAAATGATAAACTGAGAAAAGTGTTGCTACATATGACAAAAGGTAACGATAAGGAGTGCTTTCAAGAAATTGCAGAATGATTATCTCTCTAATAGGAATATGTGCTAGGCACTTAAGCAGGCAATTCAATAAAGCAATACAAATGGGCAATATACAACTTTAAAATGTTCAGTGTTACTTATAAGCAGAGAAAGACAAATTACAAGCAAAAGAAACCATGTCAATTGTAGGATCAACAATATCCAGCATAGCCAGGGTATGGGGGGAAAGGCACGGCCAGACCTAGGCTACTGCAGGATTTATCATTTGACTTGGCAAATCTACTTTTAGAAATGCATCCTAAAGAAAATCATTGAATATGTGTGTGATATAGGTACAAAGATGTTTACATTGGATTTCAAAAATAATAGTGGAAAAGTGGAAGTAATTAAATGCTTGGCAATAGGGAATTGGTACAGGTATACAAAGGAGTGCAGTGTAGACATTTAAGAATGCTAATGTGACTATATATATATGGAATAGAGAGTCACTATCTACCATTGAGCTCCCCCCCCCACCCCGCCGCCAAAGCAAATCATAACACAGTGTAGAAAGTATGACCCTATTTCTCTTTTTGATAAAAAGTATCTGTCTAAGCTCAGGAAGAAGTTGGAAAGGGTAATCATTTAATTATTAATAGGGGTTACTCCTGGGGTTGGGATTAGATTAGGAATAATTTTTTACTTTTATGTGTTTCAGATTTTAAAGTAAAAGTTCAAAAAATAAAATTATAGTTGTAAGACTTAAGAAGTTAGAAATAACACTATAAAATACTATAAATGTTTATAGTAAGGGAATAGGATTATAGGTGCTTTAAAAATGCTTCCTCTCTTTTCCAAAATTTCTATACTCAAACATAGTTGTATTGTTCTTATATTTAGAAAACAAAAATAATTGGAAAGAAAGCAAATAAAACCTCTATATGAATATACACACACGTACCCATGTGAACAGTCTGGAACATTATACATCAAAATCTTAATAGTGTTTATTTCTGGATGATATGATAAATGATTTTAAAAAGTTTTATTTATCTGCCCTTATTAATTTTCAAAAATATATACATGTATTACTTGTGGAATAAAGGACAAAATTATGGAGTAAATCTCCTTTAAAATCTTATATAGTGTGTTTGCCTTCGTTAACCTCCCCCCGTCCCAATCCTACGTATAAATAAGACATCTGGGCTCAGAAACCAAAGGTAATGAGTGTTTAAATAGTTTTGGGAGGGTAAAAGTTACTGTGAAGCTTTCCCATGCCGCTTGACCTACATGGGACTGCGTGGAGCGGCGCAGCACCGGGCCGGGCATCCCTGCTGCTGACCAAGTGCAGCTTTTGTTTGACCTTGGTCGGCGTTCACCAAGACAGGCTCACGTGCATCAACATTTGGAATGCAAAGTGAGTCTTGATTGATGGGTCCAAAGGGATTTTTAAATTTGGGATCCTGGGGACTATGGAGCACGGTGGACTTTTGTCTCTGCTCAGGTTTCTGTGTCCTTCTGGGCAGGAGCGAGGCTTCATCCAGGGCTTGGGCAGTGACAGTTTTACCGCAAGAATGTTTCCTTAGGCCTGGCTCCCCGATGTCATCTTTGCTGGAGATGGACTCCGTGTGGCTCCTGCAAGTGGCTGCTGAGAGACTCTCGCTTCTGTTGAGACGATTGGCATTAAAACAATACCAATGTTTCCATTTTCCTTCCAGTCTCAAATTGAAAGGGCCGGGGGGCAGGGGGGCCACTTCCCACTGAGCTCCCTGACTCCCTCTTTTCTTCGTGCCAGCTTTCACACCTTTTCGTGAGTGTAGTGTGTACAAGGACTGTTCAGAAAAAATCCAGCCATTGTCAATATAGCGAGAATGGTTACATGGCTGGATATTTCCTGGACAGCCCTTGTATACCGCACTCTATCCATCAATGGTGTATGTGTACTTGGGGTTGTCTTGGGTTTGTTGTTATTTTTCAGTGTGTGAATCTTGTCATGCTCCTTGAGGGTAGGACGAATGCCTTGCAATTCTCAGGATTCTGTAGTCTCATATGACAGAGGCGGCCCTGGATAGGGGGAAGGTCCTTGTTGGAGGGCCTGGATTGTAGTCCCAGCTCTGTCACCGAGTGAACATCGAAAATTCCCCTTCTCTTTCAGAGCTTCAGTTTCTCTTTTTGGAAATTGAGGTGTGAAACCACATTTAGAATCACAAACTGAATTCTAAAGTGCTACTGAAACAGGGTGGGTGATAGCAATGGTCAGGCTAGCTATCAGAATATTTCTCAGATGATATATGGCCTTCTTGACCCAATTCCCCCACATTTGAGGAAGATATGGGTACTAACAACTGTTGCATTTTTTAAATAAGAGAAACAATAGTGCAAGAACAATCATAAATGGCAACTAGTGTTGGGTTTACATAGGGAATGGTGGGGACTGTGGGAAACTGAGAGCTTATGATCAGTGTTGCCTTGCTGATTGTTGCCATGGTGGAATGGGGGCCAGGCTTTCCTGGTCCTTGAGTTTTTTTATTGAGAGAACTGAGATATGTGTTCATGTTAAATCTCCTGATTTTTGAATGGTAACATTCAAAAATGTAAACTGATTTTTAAAAATAGTAGGACTTAAATATGTCTGTAGGCCCTATCCAGCCCAAGGACTGAAAATGTGCACTTCTGGACTCCAGACTCTTTAGGTGTCTTAGTGTGCAATAATTCTACCACATCTGACAGAGGGCACTGCCATGTGAGCATGGAGAGGCTCTTCACCAATTTCCCTGAAATTTTTAAGAAAGTATCCATTTTATCAAGAGCATTATTAGGATATTGAAACTCCTAACATTACCAAGGATGAAAATAATAATGCCTACAAAAGATACTTGACATTAAAAAAAAAATCTGCTTTCCTCAATTCTCAGAATCGTAGATGATCAGAGCTGGTATGACCATAGAAAGAAAGCTGACGGAGAGTAATATAAGATACCGGCTGGCTAGAGGACTCACGAAAACAGTGGTAGACCAACAATCTGAAGAAATGAAGGGGATTAGAAGGAAGGGCAAATGGTGAACAGGATGGCCCCACTTAGAGCTTCTATTTTTAGAGACACAGTAGGAACGTTTCTCTCATAGCCCCCTTTTGCCTCTAGGACTGAACATTTGTTTTCAATTTTAACAGTTACATTGCGCACTTTCATTAACCCATTGTGTAAACTATTGCTGAGGCCCTAACCGTTGTAATTTATCTTTTGTATTAGACAATTTGGAGCCGTTCAGGCCAGAAAGGAACATCTGTATTGAAAGCTTGAACTTGACACAGTTTAGAGTCCTACACTGGGCCTGTTCTAAGGTCAGTTTCCTCATAAACTTCGTTAGCACTGTGGATTTTATTCGTTCTATTTGACATATTAAGCTTCTGTATCTTAGCATAAAGGACACAATATTGCAGCATATTGGCAAGCTCATTTGCTTTTCCCAGCTAGTGTTGTGTCCAAATATCAATCCCCAGGGATAAACACGTGTATATCGACTGCAGGAAAATGAAGCTTAGCAGCAGGTGGCCTTTTGCTGCCTAATGAACATGGCAATCTGTTACTATCACCGCGGTGCTTTTCACCAGACAATTAGGCAACTAAGCATGTAATTATTCAGGCCAACGAGAAGAGGCTCTCTTCTAATTTCATCTTTTCATTGCTGTTTACTCACCCACACTCCCCTCATTAGCGAGAGATTTTCCAGTCTATGCTAATTGGTTTCAATAACATTCATTTCAGTTGAAAGAGAACGATTCTGTTAATTGAGAATCGAAAGAATCTTTTCATTTTAAGTGCGTCCGGCTATGGAAACCCGAATACTCTCAACAGGTTCGTGCGAATGAAATTAAGTCACATAGCCATCCGTGGTGTAATAGAAATAAAGTAATTTATTTTCATTGAAGCATGTGCAATAGGTCCAGAACAATTAATACAGCTTGGAGAGGATAGTCACTTGGAAAAAAATAGAAGGACGATAAACACAACGATTTCCCTTAGAATGGCTTGTTTAATTCTTGGTTTAAACCCCTTGTCCATTTGGTATCACTTTCAAATGAAAGTGAAGAGAACTCATTTGTAAAATGACACACAGCTAATTGTCTATGAAAAGCTGTGTTATTTCCTATAGCAACGACTGAAATGTATCAAGATGACTCAATTGGTTAGCTGTGTTTGGATATTGTAAGCTGGGTGTGCTTACAAAACTTTTACGGCCAAACAATTAGTCAAGCTGAGCGTTTTGGTCTCCTTTCTGGGCTAGTTATCAGCACATTTACATGTGTGTGATTTAGAATTGTACTGAGCCCCACGTCCTAGCGATTATCATTTCATGGGCCTTGAAATCCATCACAGGTATTACGATGCTCAGGCACTGCAGTGTCATTTCCGGCGACAGGCAGGCAGAATTTTAGAAATGAGGTGCTAACGAAAGTGTTTGTCTAAAAAAATACCCCTCCCAACAAGCTAAATTATCATAGAAAAATGTTGAGTGTAAACGAAATAAAAGATACTTTTCTTTTGGGCTGCCTGTTATAATTCCATATGGACAGTGTTACCCCATTAGAAGACTAGTCTATTTTCTTGCCACCAAGCACGTATTTTGAAAGCAAATCTCATTTCAGAGGGTGAAATATTGAATACGTTACTTCCACACATGCGAAAATGTACCTATATCGTGACACTTTACCAAAATTCTCATGTCTTATTTAGTTGTTATTTTTTTAATGGAATAATCAATTGGAAACCATTTGGGTTGCTGTCAGACTAGCTGCCTGTGTATAAAATTTCTTTTCCTTCTCATACAGAAAAATCCGAGTTCTGCCATGGCCCTTAGCATATAGTACAGTTCTGCCTGTTTCTAGAAGCTCCTGTGGATGTCGACTGGGGGTGGGGGGAGGATGGGCGGGAAGGGTGCATTATGCAAATATTATGTCTTTTTCTTTTTTTTAAGTCAGACTCAAAAATGCATAATGGGGACAGACTTACAAAATAATACACTGCATAACGTTATGAATATTTCAAAGAATTATTTCTTTATTTTGTGCATAGCTCGGCGTGCTGACATTTGATTTATAGCTGCATGGATGTACCTGGGGTTGCTAGGGTTACCCAATTTCATTCACCCATAGATATTTGAGATCTACATAATGCCATCGCATCCTCCACCACATTTCAAAGTGATGTTGATAAATGATGCCTTCCTTAGATGATATTTCCATTTAGATGTGATATAGCTCATGATTTCTGTCTTTTAAAATATTGTGGTTGATGAAATTTTACATTATGTGCATATACAGGAAGCAGGGATACATATTTTTTCAGTTTTAAAGGTTCGAGAAACTATGAAGTGTGGGCCTCCCTTCCCCCCCCTCCCTGCACCTATTCCCATATGTTGAGGCTTACTGTGACGAATACCAAGTTCTTTTTTTCCCTTAAAAGAAAAAAAAAAATCACATTATTGTTTGTCTTATGTTTAGAGATATAACAAAAGACTGGCTAGTCACCTGAAATCATTTTTATGATGTTTCATATCTTTGCAACAAAGGCTTAAGGTTTTCTAAAAAAGTAACATCTTTTAAGATTTTGATGTCAAACCTGTGGAAGTTATTTTTTCCAACAGATGATTTTTAGAACTAATACTTATAAGATTCTGCGTGTGTGTGTGTGTGTGTACAGACATATAATTTATAATATATATTTTATTATTGCTTACAATAATCAATGAACTTTTTGCTTGTAATGTAGCCCAGTTTTAGAAAGAAGTCTGGTTCAGGGTCTCCTAACTTCAAAGGAACAAGAGATCAGACCTATGGAAGAAGCACAGTTAAAAACTCCAAAGATCCATCAATTTTTTGTGAGAAGAAGAGACCCAGCTCCACGGGCAATAAAGTTTCTGGTGGGGAGAGATGAACATGTACAAAGAGCCATAAGCCCCATCTTATGAAGAACACATCTGTGGATTACATGGTTTTGTTTCTCCCTAACCAGCTGGGTTGAGCTCTGAAAAATTAGTTTTTTACTTGCCTCATCTGAGTGAGAAAACAGTAACAGAAAGGCTGGACCATGAAACACAAGAAGGATTTGTAGAAAGCCATGGTTAGGGCCTTTGGACTACATTCTTTGGAGGGAAACAAAGACAAGCTGCCTAGGAGTAAAGGATGGGGAGTGGAAGTGGGGGTGGGGGGCAAGGGACTGGGTAAAAGCCACTGGGGAGCGTTAGGTGCAGGGAGGGGTGAAGGGCCGAAAGAGTGGAAAGTGACAGAAGAAGTGCACTTTCCAATAGGCTGAGGGGAGGTTACAGTGGGTGACAGGGTCAGTCACACCTTTGAGGTGCTATGTTAAGAAGGTTACAATGTAGTGGCTTGCAGACCTGCTGCTTTGTTGATCTATACAGTTTTAAGGATATTTTGAATTTGCTGCAACATTTAAACATTGGACTATTTCACTAGAAAGTTCTGAGTTTTAGATTGTTCTGCAACATGAGAGCATCTGGCCACATTGGGTCTGCCTTGCGGGATGGAGCTGAGTAGCGTCTGACCCCTTTATGAGACTGTGTCTCTCCAGGTTGCCACAGGCCCCTCCCCAGCCCCAACCCAACTCCTTACATTAATATAACTAGTTCCTTCGGGAAGGTGAGCACAATCCTGCTTGGCTCCTGTGCTCATGTGACTTTGCAGCTCTGTTTTGCTCTGTGCCTGAGGCCTGGCAGGTAGTAGATGATCAATAAATATTTGTTGAATGGATGAAAAAAATAAGCCCTTGTTGTGTCATGTACGTACAGGTCTGTTCTCCATGGGGATAGTGAGATCTTTTAAGGTAAGGACCGTCTCATTTATCTTTGTCTGTTCAGTGCAGTCACATATTTAATAAACACCGATTTGATGTGGCACACATATTGTGAGGCCGAGCAGTTGCACTCCTTGTGTAAGGAAAGAGTCATACAATTGAGAGGTGGAAGACAGTGGGTCTGCTAAACTGGTGGCTGTGATAAGTCAGCAAGAACATCTCAGCACAGACCAGGAGGCTGACGGGGCTGCTGGTTTCCCAGTGTGGAGCCTGGCCCTGTACGCTGATGTCGTTTGGTCTCTAGCTCTTCGGCTTTACACTTAGCCCTACACTTTGCCTTCCTTGGCCCTCCTACCTTGTTCTCATTTCTCTTGGCCCGACTTGTGCTGCCACTCAACCCCTTCTGTTTTCCTTTTAGATTATGACTCATTTTCTACCTGTCATTTTTCCCTTTCTCAGGTCTGATTAGCCATTCGTTCCTTTTCCTAGATAGCCGTCTCCAAAGTGGTGATGCCCATTTTTATGCTTTTTTGTCACATGTATGCCTAGGATTTAAGGTGGAGAAGGGGTAGTCAAGGTGGAAAGTGGAGAAGGAGAAGTAGCTGGAATTGTACCGTTAGTGTTCTGTTCATAATTCCTGAACAAAACCACTCGCCAGTAAACCACTGTGCGGGGTAATTAGGAGCACAGTCCCAGGCACCAGATCCTTGGATTTGTGTTCTGATCCTGCCTCTTGTTAGTCCCGTGACCTTGGATAAGCTGTTTCTTCTCCCTGGCCGCAGGGTCCTCATTTGTCAAATGAAGATACATACTAACAGTGCCTCCTTACAGTGTGCTGTTGTGAGGATTGAATGAGTAATATGCACAATGTTTAGAAGAGTGCTGGCATATAGTAAATGCTCACTAAATGTCAGCTAGGACTACCTTAGTCACTTGTTTACCCTCATTTCCAAGCCCTTTGGGCGGTTCCATGACTGCCAAATCACCAGTTATATCAACTTTTATATTCTCAATAGTTTTAGGGTCTTTAGACATAATAAAACATATTCTTTGAAGAAAAAATAATTAAGCTAGATGGAATAAAAAGAATGAAAGATAACTATGCATTACAATATTTATGTTTAAAGGATTTTTTCAGGCATTAGTGGTGATGAGTCAGGGTCTTCTAGGAGTCTCTCCAATGATGTTTTAGGTACAGAGTTAGAGTCCTTTATTGGCAATCCAGAAATCCAAAACACTCTGATAATTAAAAAGTTTTTTTCTCCATAAACTGACAGCAAGATCTGACCTGCATTTGTTGCTCAAACCTGCCTTGAGCTGACAAAAGGTTATTTTTAGTCTTTATCTGATGTGGGGTGAATATTCTATATTTTATGCAAAAATACTGATGTACTTGATTCTGGATTGATGTCCCAAACTCTATTCTGGATATTATAATATGCAATATGTGCTAAATGCACTAAATTATCTTTCTAAATTTGGAAAAATTCTGAATTCCACAGAAATCTGTGTCCATGGATTTATGGGCCTCTATAACCCTATGTGCACCCATGTTTGGACCAGAAGGACACTCTCTTTCACTCCCTTTTCACACCCTCCCTTTTCCTATTTCAAGCACAGTGCTTTAGATTACCCATTCATTAAATCAGTATTTACTAAATGATTACTAAGTGCCAGGCACTGTTCTCGGCTCTCGGAAATAGTGCAGAACAATGTGGTCCTTGTGTCAATGGATTTTATATTCTAGCTGCAGAAAATGCTTAATAAAGGAACATGAGCATCTTAGTGCTTTGAAGAAGATAAAATACAAGGGGCGGGCAATTACTCAGCTTGGTGTCAGTGTGTGTGTGTGCTTGTGTGCGTGCATGCAGGCACATGTGCATGTCTGTGTGTGTGAAGTCACATAGACAAGCTGGTTAAGGAAGACCTGGCTGAAGGGTGACATTTGGACAGAAACTTGAATAATTAGAGTGAATCAGCCATGCAATGAGCTGGGCAAGAGTATTTTAGGATGAGGAAATAGTAACTGTAAAATCCCCAAGGCCAGAATGAGCTTGACAGGTTCCAGAAGTGGAAAGAAGATGAGTGGTTGGGACAACACTGAGTCATGATGGAGAAAGGTGCAAGATGTGGTCAGACATCATTTCACAGGCCCGTGGGGCATGAAAGGAGTTGGATTTTATTCTACATGTAAGGGAGCTGATATAGGCTGTTAAGCAAGGAAATGACATAATGCTTTTATGTTTTCAACAAATCACTCTGTTGAATGACTAGTATACATATGTGTTGTCAATATCTGTGGAATGAATAATTTAGTTATATTATTAAGTGTTTTATACAATAGATCATCTACAAGGAACAGAGCCCCAAATAACAGTGACTTAAATGGGATGGTTTATTCTCTCATGCATAAGGTACAGAGGTAGGCAATTCAGGGCTGGTACGGTGATTTGACTAGATAAAACACTCAGAATACAGCCCCCTTTCAGCTCTGTGGTCCACTCTCCCTAGGTTAAGCCTTCATCCTCATGGTCTAAAATAGCAGCAATAGTTCCAGCCATTGCATCAATCTTCCAAGGCAGCATAATAGATGAAGTGGTAAAGAACATATGCAAATTTTATTTTAAGGAAAGTTCCTGGAGGCTGACATATGACACCTATGTTTATGTCTCATTTGCCAGAACTTAGTCACACGGTCACACTTAAGTGCAAGGACGGCCGGGAAATGTAGTCTTTATTCTGGCAGCTAATGTGAGCTAAAACTCAATAATTTTACAGCTGTAGAAAAAAATGGAGGGCAGATAGTGAGGACTA
The DNA here is from genome assembly GCA_004026885.1 of Lyroderma lyra. Classification (NCBI taxonomy): domain Eukaryota; kingdom Metazoa; phylum Chordata; class Mammalia; order Chiroptera; family Megadermatidae; genus Lyroderma; species Lyroderma lyra. Next base: position 45,256 of record PVJL010004866.1, read on the forward strand.
ATTTAGACCTGTCAGGCATATAATTTTGTTATTAAACTCAATCATAGTTCATTAAAGCTGGAAAGAAGTTAGAGATCTGTTAGGTCAACCCCTCCTGTGGTACCATTTGTACACGTTCTGTTTCTTACAGGTGCTTTAACTGCACTCCAGAGAGATGATCTGAAGCACCCAAAGTTACACAGAGAGTCACTGACTGCTCTGAGGGAGTGTGCTGCCTCCTGGCTTTTCTTTTTTCTTCCCCAGCAGAAGCCAGGCTATTCTGCTAACCAGTTGTGTAGTTCCCCAGTGCCCCCACTCTCCGTTTCCCCTACAAAACAAACAGCAGAATTGGGTAGAAGGGGTGGATTTGAGTGCTTTTTTAGAATGCCAACCTCGAAAGCCCATGGAGCACCAATGTAAAAGGACACTCATCTATTAATTCCCCACAGGAGAATCTTTGAGGTCACGGTCAGCAGGTACTAGGTTTAGACCAGGGACGGGCCTTTAACAGGTGGGGTCTTCCGGCTCCCAGAATCAGTTTGCATTTTTCCCCCTTTTCTTTCTTACCTTTAAAAATATTCATGCCCTGATGAGCCATGAAATCCCCCGAGCAGAATGGAGATGACCCCACGGGGCACTGGGCTCTGTTGATGGGAATTGCTTTTACCTTCTGGAAAGAGAATAGGCCACAAAGGATCAATCTTTTCTCTGTTGTATCTCTTTCAAGTTGAACTGCATTGGACAATGAGTGGATTAAAAAAAAATCCTGTGGCCTGGTGTGCCTCAGATGCATTTGCCAATTTTAACATCATTCTCCAAGTTATATAAAACTAAAGAATAAATGCCCGAGCCTTCTGTGTGGTGAGCAGTTTACTTCCCAGGCAGGGATCACATTTGTAACAAATCTCCTCAGAGATGCATTTTGTAAGCGAAGTGAAGAAATCATTAGTGAAGCAATATTTGAAGAAGCAGACTGGCCCAATTCTGAAAGCAACTCTTTTTTAACCTTTAAAAGATATCATTTTACTTACCAGGCTGCTTATTACAATTACACAGTGTTTTCCTTGGCCCCTGGCTCCATTAAACATATGTTTTATAGCAAGTTCTCAATTACATTATCCTGACAGCCTGGCTCATAAGGGCATGTTATAAAGTAGAGAGACTGCAAAGCAGTAAACTGGCCCTCATTAAGTTTATAGTTTTATTAGCTTGTTTAGGACACTTTTTCTTCCCTTTCTCTCACCAGTTTTCTTTCGTGACATTTAATTTATAAGAAGCAAGGGGACAATCTCATCCTCATAGCTGGTAAACTTGCTTGCAAAAGGCATTTGAGGGTTCTGCATTTAGCTATCGTGCCCATCCCACTTTCCCATCTCTCTCCCTAAACATAAATTCTTTTTCCTGGACCAAAGGTTGTCTCGTATGTCGGTACATTTTTGGTGTTAAACGTCAGTAAACGGTGCATGTTGTCTAAAACTGGTTGCTCTTAGATGGATATGAAATCTTCATTAGCTTGCAAAACGCACTCAGATCAACAGACGTTTAATAAATGATGTGCATTACCTCTTCCAGCTGGCCATCTTTGCCGGTCTGGAGGAGACAGTCCTTTGCACCAGCCCACAGCCAGCCTCTTGGAGAGGCTGGACTGAATCCTCTCACCGCAGCACTCAGGTCAGCTGACCTATTTTAATTTACAGAACATTACACATGCAGAAATATATTGATATCTCCATATCCCGACAAGGGAATTAAATCAGCTTGAATTTATGTAAAATGTGTCCTTGTAATTGGACGAGGAAGGAGTATTGTACTAAGGTGCATGAACATCATCTGGCCACTGCTAATTATAGGCACGTAAAAAATGGCTGGTGGTTGCTTCTGAACCCAGACAGAATCTGTGGATGCCGATCATGAAGAGCTATTATATATTGATAGGTTAGGATTTGTTACTGAAAGTATAAACCGATTGCTCCGGATTGGATGGTAGTCGGGCACTGGGGAATCGGCCTTGGAGCTGTTAGACCAGGGTAATCTATCAGGAGGAGGGGAGTGTATTCTATCAATTAAGGAACAAGCAATTCTACTGATTTGCTATTGGCAGACTAATAGAGGTAATGGGTTTTCCTAGACAGGCCAGGTACTGCATAGCCAAGTTGGGGGAAATAGTGACATTAGACAAATAGAAGAGCAGTTCATTAAACCTGAATGAAGGTTGCATTGGGGCGAGAGAGCTGGAGGACCCTCAGCTCTGGCTTGTCCTATGAGGGGCTCTCAGGTGGGGTGGGGCAGTTGAGCCCACAAGAATGTGAATGCCTCTTGCCACTGATATATGCCACAAACTGATGTTTATGGATATTCACAAGAACCCTTCGGCATGTAAGTATTTTAGCAGTGTATGGCACTAAGCTAGTGTCACAACAGTGCTGCATTAAAACCAACCTCAAAATCTTAGTGGCTTAAACAACCGGTACTTACCTTTCTTGCCTATGGGTCTGTGGGTCATGTAGGGTTTGGCTGACGATCTTAGCTCCGGCTACAGGGCAGGCTTGGCTCCATTCCATATGTGTCATTCTGGTGCCCAGGTTGACAGGGCAGCAGCTATCATCAGAGTATGTTCTTCCCATGGCTTTGGCAGGTGCATGAAGGTCCATGCAAAACTCTGCAAGTGCATTTCAACCTCTGCTAGTCATGTACACAGGCATCGCACTGCTCAGAGGAAGTCATGTGGTCAAGCCAAGGTCTAGGGGCAGGGAAAGACACTCTGCTGGCAGCAATGGTGTGAAGGCATAATTTTATTACAGGGGAGTGAAGAGATCAACAGTTGAATGCCCTGTATGCTGTCTCCTTTGTTACATGGCACTTTCTGTGGTTGACACTGACCTTGGGTCTCTTTCCCGTCCTTCCTTGCCCTACCACTGGCAGGGCAGTACCACTGGTAGACCTCTTATCTCTAGAAAGCCTGTTCTTTAACCTTGGTCCTCTACAGGTGGTGGACAGTTGGTATAGATTGCTGCATATGAAGCAACGTGGCTTGTAAGATGAACCCAATTTTTATAATGACAACTTTGCACTCCTGCCACCTTTTACTGTGTAAGTCACCCAGTGAGTCTCTTTGCTCTCTCAAATATGCCTCCTATTTTCTTCACAGCAGCAGAGGCTGACAAACCAAAGGTAATAAAGAAGTAGCTGCGGCCCATCTGAAGTGGGACAGAAAGGACAGGGAGGGCCAGAGCAGGGGCCCTGGCTTTGCTTCTTGGCATTTCTTGCTGGTGTGATCACACTAGCCTGCCACCTAGTCCCCTGCCTCAGGTCTTCCCCTTTCTCGTCCATCCTCTTCCCTGCTGCCGGAGTGACCCCACCGAAAATGCAAACCTGACCATGTGTGTTCCTGTCTGCCATCACCTCCAGGTACCTGTAAGCTCCTTACAAGCTCACAACGTCTTTCCGGCCCACCCCACCTCCCCAGCGTCATCTCCTGCGGCTTCTTCACTAACCCTGAATACCCGAAGGCTTTGGCTGGTTTGGGGTTTGTCCTCTGCACACACTTTGCTGTTTCAAGACTGATTGGCCTCTTCTTAAGCTGGATTATCCCTTGTCACCTGTTTTTGTTTTTTTTTTGTTTTTTTTTTTTTTAAAACCTGGGTATCTCCTATTTATTCTGCAGCTCTCAGTTCTAGTGCCATCTCCTCTGGGTGGGGCTAAGTGCTCCTCCTCGGGTCCCATAGCATCTTGTACATGCCTCAGTGAGTTAAAATAGTGTCATTTACCCTCTGTCAGCCTTAGCAGGCTAGCCACCATTTAAGGAAAGGGACATTTTTTTACTTACCTCATTTCCAGCATTCAGCATTAGTGCCTGATGCACAGATACACAGTAAATATTTGCTGGGCCGACCTGGCTGGAATATGCTGTTTCTTTGTCTTACTTCCCTCTGACTTACCAGCCTTCAATGAGGAGAAGTCAGTCTGAGGCTGAGGTTTTCCTTTGGAGCCTAAAATTGGTACATTTGTCATTGTACACTTAACCAAAAAAGAAAAAAAAATCTACTTTGATGTTTTGGAGGCTACATTTGAAGTTGAAAGATTGACGTATGCATCATGATACAAAGTAGTGGTCTTTTCAAATGATTTTGCTTCAACTTTCCCAATAAAACAAATGAACTGTGTTCATGGGATTTTGACATGCTGGTTTCTCTTTGACACTAAAATGAAATGAATGTGCAAAGGCACAAAAACAGTATGTATCCTCAGTAGGATAAAAGTTCACCTTTATCTCCCTTTGACCCTTTTATTTTCACAATACTAAAGAAATATTAAAAATGGTAGAGGCTGACAAATTTTTAGAAAAGCCATCACTCTCCATCATGTTGCCCTGCTGTAACCTTGACCTCATCTTCCTCTGACCTCTGCAAACACTTCCCAGAACTGGCTTCCTCCTGCTTTCTGAAGCCTACAGTCGGTAGCCACACAATGGAAAACCTTCTGCTACATGTGATTTTCTTGAAATCCAGTCCCATGGGGCTTGTGTGGGCTTGATCTGATCATTGACCAATGCCTCTGCGGGGAAAGTTGCCACCAGAAATGATCTTGGGGAGCCCTGGTTTGCCTCTCCTGCTACTCTGCCCTCAGGACTTTGGGCAGAGGCACATCCAGGTTCTAAAGTCAGGAAGGTGGGCCTGGGTGGCATGTGGGTGCATCATTGGGTGGTGTGGAGGCACACACAAGAAAGCACCTGTCTTTGACAACATGCTCTTCACTGTGTTTCTTTCACACTCTTTCGTCTCAGGATCACAGTCAGGAAGCACCATGACTACCTATTACCTAAAAATTGCGAAAAGATAGCACTTTTGGAGAATGAGCTCTAGGGAGACCGCTGACCACTTCGCTGCTCTCTAGATTTGCTAAGGGACTGGGAGACCAGGCTTCGGGTTGGGTGTGTGGGTGTTTGTGCGAGTGTGTCTATTTGTGAATGTGTATGATTATGGGAAAGTATGTGTGGATTTGTGTGTTTGAAAGTATATCAGAACTGCCAAGAAAGTATCCAGCCATATAATATAAAAAATAGAGGCATTTATGGCTGGATTTATTCTGGAGAGCCCTCGTAAGTGTTTATGTGAATGTTGGTGTGAGTGTATATTTGACTGTGCATGTGTTGTGTGAATGGTGTGCGGGGGATGAGTGTGTGTGGCTGGGTGTATGCATTTGTGAATTTGTGTGTGTCTGTGTGTTTGAAGACATAGTGTCTTAAGAAGAAATCCTCTCCCTCCGTGTTACTGTTTTGCTGACACAATGCTCTGCAGTGGCAGCAGCACAGGACTTGAATTCCCTCATGATCACCATCACCCCCACCCTATTGTCTGAATACATCTATATTCCATGTACAAACAACATGCTTTTGACTCCCACTTCCAACCATGTCTGCAGTCTCTAGGCTCTTGTAGAGATGTGCCAGAGTTGCCTCTGGTCTTGTAATGAGCTATTAATACAGGGACCAAGAAGAGAGCAAGTATGCAGGTACATGTCTTAGAACGCCACTTTAAGGAGTGAGGAGGCTTGAAATAGAAGGTGGGATATAGAGCTGGGGGAAGTCTCTTGGTGTGAGTGGTGGTAGCTGTAAATTTTTATAGATGCTTTGTAGCTGTAGGCCTTAGTTGGGTGATGAGGGGCTGTGTCCCTCAAGGCACTGACCAGAGCAAGATACACTTGCTACCCATGTTTCCAAATGGTGTTCCACAGCAGTACATCCCCTCCTACGTTCTTTTTTTTGCAATGTGAACTTGTCATTTGTCTACTTATTCTCCCCTTAAATCTGAGCTGCCTTGTGATCTATTTTGACCAGAATATTGTGGTAAAAGTATTGTCACACAACTTTTGAGGCAGGGCCTTGAGAAATCGGCAGCTTACCCCTCTACCTCTTGGAGCCCCCACTCTACGCTATGAGAAGCTCGTCATGTGGAGGGACCCATGTGGAGACCTGAGGTGCCCCATTAATAGCTCAATCTGAGCTTTTAGCCAATATCCAGCCACGTGAGTCAGCCATGCTGAAGCCCACATGACTCTCTCCAAGACTACAGCCACAGCCCAACACCACCTGGAGCAGAAGACTAGCCCAGGTGAGCCCCATGAGCCCACACCACTGTGAGTAATATTGTTAATGAATGGTTGTTATTCCTCGAAGACACTAATTTTGGGGGATATTTTGTTTTGCACAACAGATAACCAACCAGTTTACCAGGTGAGTTATTGCTATAGATTGAGCCTGATAGAGAAAAGGTTTTCTTCACAAATGTCAGTGAATGAGCAAGAATTAAGTTATGCAGAAGGCAAATGATAGGAGAAGGCACATTTCGTATGTGGTTTTTAAAAAACATTTTTATGGAGAAGCTGTCTTCAAATATTTAACCTGAATATGTTATCAAATAGTTAAAGGAAAATGTTAATAGTGATTATTTTTGAGTAATGGCTGCTTATCTATATTAAACATTTCTACAATGAACATTTATTATCTCTGTAACAAGATAAAATATTATTAAAAATAATTAATGGGCTTCTTATTTAGCTTTTCTGCAAATGAAATAGTACCTTAAGGCATGCTGCACCTCATACTGTGAGGAAGGCAGGGAAATTTTTTTCTGACAGCAGTAACTTTTACTTAATTATTAGAAAGTTATAATGAGGATCTCATTTGCCTGGTTTTCAATACTCAAAAATTCTTTTTATTTAGAGTGAATAGATTTAAATTACACTTTGTCAGCTTGAAATGTGAAATTCTGCTTTTGAGTCAGTCTTAGTTAAGTTAGATCATAGATTTAGATGGTTCAGAGAGAACAGCCGTTGGGCTGGCAGGGTGCAAGGCATAATGCATGATCTTCTTTCTACTTTCAGTCATTTACTAGCAATATCTTGTGTCAGCAAATGCCAATACATATGCTTTTCCTCTCTTCCTGGGAACATGTCTTCTTCAGCCACTGACAGGTTGTGGGCCCACATGTCTGTTCTAGCTAATGGGATGAATCATTAAGACTTCCATGTACTCCCAACCCTTCCAGTACCTTGGAAGTCGCATGATGAAGCCGATAGCACCACCACCTGGAAGTGGGGACTGTGAATTACCAAGTAGAGCACATCAACACAACTGCCCATCTCGACACCCTGCTGTGGGCTGTGACTTGAGCATGCAATAGATTTTTGTTTTGTTAAACAACTGAGATTTTCTTGTTACAGCTGTTAGTATTCCCCCCGAGCACCATACATTTACAATTGTAAAGTGCTTTATACTTACAATATGTATTCACAGACATCATCTCACTTTACCCACAATAAATAGCTCTGTGATCAAGGAGGGATGAGCATTGTCCCCATTTTACAGAGGAGAAAACTGAAACACAGAGAATATTCTTTGTTCAAACAATGTCCTGTGGTCAGTAATGGTAAGGCATGGATTTGCCTCCAAGTTTAATTCTTTTTTGTATTTTCCCTACTTCCTTTATCTGACTCGGGTCTTGTTTCCAATGTGAATTTCATTCTGACTAGTCTCTGGAGCTAAACAGCACAAAGCAGTGCTTTGCTTTCCTTTTTTCCTGATGAAGAAAGTCAAACTAAAGCAATTTCTCTTTGTAAAGTCAAGGTAAATTTGGCAATCATTTCCATGTGCTCCTCACGTAGGTTAAACAATAAAATTGGTTGTTTATGCTAGGATTTCACAAACTGTGGTCTGGTAACCCTAATCCTGAGATATGGGTAGTGTAAAAAGTGTTCCTGATCAAACACTTCTGTTCATTTCTGTATACTATTAATATAGTATGCATTTGGAGATTAACAATATACTTATACATTAACATGCAAAGGCTCTGAGAAGTCCTTCAGTTAAAACATCTATTCTATACTGTGGCACTTCTAAATATTTAGTTCTATAGGACATAGCAGTGGTAACTCTGGTTTAAATACTCCCTTGAATATAGGAAATGGGATTAAAAAATACTTTGCAGCTTTTTTTTTTTGTAATATGACTACATTGTATTATCAGTTTCTCTATTTTCTTTATTTTTCTTCTTTATTCTCTAACCAAATTATTTTAACCATACTTCCATGTTCTGTTTCCTCTTCTTTCTTTTCCTTTTTTTCTCTACTCCTTCTCTTTTTTTCTCCTTCTATTCTTTTCTCTTCTTCTTTGTCATTGTCCTCTTCCTCTTCTGAAATTATTAGCTCCTGTCTTCATCTGTTTACCTGTTACCACAAAATACTGGAGACTGGGAAACTTATAAACAACATAAATGTATTCCTCACAGCTCTGGAGACTGGAAGTCTGAGATCAGGATACCAGCATGGTTGGCTCAGGGCCCTCTTCCATGTTGCAGTTGACTTATTGTGTCTTCACATGACAGAAGGGGCCAGGGAGCTCTGTCAGGCCTCTTCTATAAGGGCATTAATTCCATTCATGAGGGTTTCATTCTCATAACTTTATCACTTCCTGAAGACTCCACCTCCTAATACAATTACATTAGGATTTCAACATATGAATTTCATGGGGGACACATTCAGATCATAGCAGCTCCCTACTCTAGTTGACCAGAGAATGCTGCAGAGAAAAAAAAAAAAAGAACACCTGAATTTCAGTAACTATTGACACAATGTATCACATTATCCTTGGACACAAGATGGGTAAATGTAGGTAAAATGGTCATAGTGACTGACACAATATGGGGAAAGCAGGGATGGTGACCTTTAGCCGCACCAACTATTTCAGCAGTGATTGAATGAGCACATTAATAGTAAGTTTGGTTGGATTTATGAATGATGTGAAGATGGAAGGGCTGGATAAATATACTGAATGGCAGGACCAGGATCCTTTAAAATCTTAGGCAAGACTGAATTTAATAAGACATCATTTAACAGGGATAAATTTAGAGTTATGCTCTTAACTCCAGAAACTCAACTGTGTAACTATAGTATCAGATGACATGACTGAGTAGAACCAAATATAAAAAGATCCTGGGGTTTCTAATTTGATTGTACATTCAATATATAATCTTGTGGCTTCCATTTAAAAATGGCAAAGTAAAACATTTTAACCCTCAAAACCAACTAAAAACTTCAAAGAAAAAAAAGACAGAGAAAAAAAAATCTCTTCATTCAATGAAACCAAAGAAAAATGACACAACCCAAGCCACAAAGCAAGAAGCATACAAGGCATATACTGTGGCTTCCGGGATGAGATGTGGAGCTTGCTGAGAGTAGAAATATGGATCCTTGTGTCCTACTTGAATTGGAATATAAGATTAACGGGTCGTGAATCTGATGGATGTGGACAATAACGTTTCTGGGGGAAAAGAGGTCAAAAGAGAAGTTGAAAATGCTGAAGAAAGACCTAATTTCATCCACTGACAGGTAGGGAAGGTAAGGTTGAAGGAGAAACCATGCTGACTTGCTATTTCTATTGTCTATCGTGCTACAGTTCACTGAGATAGAGAATGCTAGAGGTGAAGGGTGAAGGGTAAAAGAAGGTAGGAGAAGAAACCAGTAATTGCCTGTAGGATTCCCCGAGCCCAGTTCACAACCTCATATGAACTGGCTGAGAAATCTGTAAGGCCACCACATCATGATGAATGAATGTGTGCTGATTGGACCGGACGCCAACGCAGGGACTGAAAGTTCTCCAGCTGCAAACAGCCGGTAAATGATTGGTAGACATTCTTGCAAACATGGAAAGAATGTACGTGAAGATGATGTGGGCGCCAGCTAAGAAATTATCTGATTAAGCTTTACTTGCCCTACCCTCTCTCCCCCAGCTTGAACATGAACTTAGCTCATCCATTACTAGTTAACACTGCAGACGTGCTTGTCTGCACACAGCCCCATACTCTCCATCTCTCCTGAGTCAGTTACCCTCAGGCAATTTCCCAACTTCCTGTTAAACCTTCTCAATAAAAAGGCAGGGGAGTTCCCTGCTGGTGTAGTGGCTTAAGGCTTCGGTGCTGTCAACACTGCGGCCTGGGTTCGATTCCCAGCCAGGGAGCTACCCACATAAATAAATAAATAAATAAATAAATAAAAATAAAAGCAGGGAAGAGAGCCTCAGGAGGTCTCTTGGTCTCTTTCTTCAAGATGGCTTCTCCCTCTCTCTCAACCAAACTTTTGTGTCTTGATCAGTTATTCCATGTATCTCAAGTGAGTCCCAGCTGGCTGGAGAATCACAATTACCAACCAGAACATGGAGAGTTTTCATCTAATGGTTTTCCTGGGAATCTCATTGACAATCTGAAGCCCAAAACAGTGAGGAGGAATAGCCCCAGAACAGCAGAAATAGTAGATTTGGTAAAGTTTACTGAAAACAAAATTTACATTCAGTCTGTTGAAGGCAACTCTGGTGTTATTTACTTCCTCCTTTAATGGAATTATGTATCTGTGCTGCTCCATGGCTCCTGATGGCAGAGTATATTTCTCATTCCTTTATTTGGGGCTTGGCCATTTGACTTGCTTTGGCCAATGGGATATTAGAAAACATGATGCCAACAGTGGCTTGAAATGTGCATGCTTAACTTGGCTAACCCTCCTGTGCTCCTGTGATTGCCACGGGAAGAGCATGTCCCAGGTAGTTACTTCCTTTTCCCCTGGCTCCAGAGTGAGATGGAGAAGACATTAACCTTATCAGAAGTATGGAGCTAAGCTCAGCTGGGGCAGAGTTTTTCCAGCCAACCCACAAACTCATGGATAAGTGTTTTGTAAGACACTGAGTTTTGGGGTGGTTTGTTAAGCTTGTTTAATGCTGTGATAGCCAAGTAATTCAACAATAAAATTAAATAAGGACTTCTGTCTTCCAATAAACTGACAGTCCTAATCAGGTAGTGTTTCTTTTAAAAAAATAAGCAGAAAGATGGGAATAATGTATGAAAATCTATAAACAAAAATGAGGGCATAAAGATAAACAAAAGGATGATGAAAAATATATATCCACACAAGAAATCATTCACAGAAAATAAAGGAAGATTTTAAATGGGTCTCTATATTTCAAAGAAATTGTATACAACATGATTTCTTTAAAAAACTAAGTTCTAAAAAGTGATGCAGGGATTGAAACAAGAGATTATGGGCCACATGAATGGAAGAAGGTAAAAAGAAAACTGCTAATCTAAACAAAAAAAAAAAAAAAGAAAAAATGATGAAATAAAAATTTCATTACATGCCACATAACCTAGAATGAAATTGACCAAAACGCAGTGTAACATTATTTATAAGCTTGAGAAAATGAACTACAAAGAAAGTAAAAATAAAATAAATTCTAGGGAAAATAATAGATGGAAGTTCAATAAAACAACAAAGGAAATTCAACATACACATACATAAATGGCATTCCTAAAAAAGAAGGAAAAATGGTACAGGACACATGTTAAAGATATTATAGAAGAAAATGTTTAAAGATGTTACAGAAGAAAATGTATGGCTAACTAAAGGAAAGCATAAATCAGTAAATCAAAGAGCATAGCATGTTCCAGGAAAAATCAATATAGAACATTCCATACCAAAAACTTGCAGTGAATTTACCACAATTCAGGGATAAAGAATTGTATGGAGAATCAGTCTTAAAAAACAAACGAGAAATATAAAAACACATTGAACAAGCGCTGACCAGTTTCATAGTTCTCCTAAATCCTTAGCTTTATTTTTGAGCTTTGGAAATTAAATTGCCATGTAATAAAATACAAGCCAGTCTTAATCAAAATTTCTTTGGAACTTGTGAAAACAGTTTTAATAATTATTTGTAAAAATGAAGGTGGAAAATAAGAGAGCATTGAAAAAAAAGTATATGAAGAAAATACTGGCCTAGCAGATATTAAAATATAGAATTATAATACTCAAAATAGTGAAATACTGGTGCCAGGAGAGGTGAACAGAAATCTCATACAGAACATGAAATACCCTTCTTACTTTTAACTGCCTAAAGATAGCCTAGTCATTCTTCAAATTCTAGCTCATCTGCTCTGGAAAACCTTCCTTCCTTCCTTATATTTTCTTTTTGCCTTGTACACACATGCATATTTACTTTAGTCTTCTGTCTGAGCTGTAAGATTCCTGAGGGGAGGAACCATGCTTTTTAAGTCATATCACCAATGCATACATTAGTTAAGTGCCTAGCATGTGGTACATACCCAATATTTATTGAATAAATGAGGAGAAGATGTAGTAGATGAAATAACAGAATCTGGAATTATATAGACCAACTTAGAAGGGTTAAGAGTGGAATGAACAACTTTAAAGTCCCAATTTTACATGAATTTTACAACTATGTGACAGTTCCTAGAAGGAAAGAAAAGATCAAATAGTTAAGTTATTTATTAAATTTGTTGGATTGTCTGTTGGAAACTCAGCACCATTTCCCCTTTTCTGTGCCCTTTCTTGAATTACAGGAGCTGAAAACCTAAGAACTGTTTTTCCCAGAATCATTGCAGCAGGTTACAAGTGCACCAAAGAGAAGTATGAGCTTTGGAAGGCAGAAGATACACAAGAAACCACTATTGCTCTTATGACAGAAGTAGGTAGGTCTCAGGCTTTGACAGGTGGCAGATGTGGAAGTTTTGCCACTGGCTTGCGGAGCCCTTCTGTAAACTACCCACTTTGGTGTTGTAGGCTGACATATTTGGTGGTAGTGTCCTGCATTCTGCACTTCCTGATTTCTATATGCCAGTGGTTTAGTAGTCTCTAATTCCCTGAATTAAGTCCCTTCTGCTTGAAACACCCAGAGTAATTTCTTTTCACTGGCTGAATTCTGACTGATACATTACAGAATTAAATAGACTGTGAGTCTTGGTAGATGTTAATTTATGGAAGCCTTTGGTTAAGGCTTCATAAAGTCTTTTTATGTAGTTTAGTGGATATTTGATGTTTTTTTTCTAAAGCTACCCAGCAGACCTTTCCCCCAGGAACAGCACCTTGACTTCCTTTTGGGGAACAAATATTCTCCCACGGTGTGCTGTTGTGTTAGGATGATAAATTAGGGGCCCTCTTCTCTTACTCTGCAAGCTGAAGGGAAATCAGGATCTTCTTTCTCCCAGATTCTTCCTCCCACCACCTGATATAAAACTTGCATAGGTATGCAACCTAAGTTTAATAATAAACAACAATCAGATTTACTCTTTGGATTCTAAACCTTGATGAGAATGACTGAAGTCTCAATGCCTTTCCGTCATCAGAAGTGTCCCTGTAAGGCTGCCTAGCCATTCTTTTTGCCAAGACACTTTACAGCTTCTTGATTCCTGCATATTTTTAGCTGTTATCCAGCCTTCTTTTAGTTCCTATTAGCTTTTCTTTATCATCACAATTAGATCCATTTTTTTTTCTTGTTATCCTAAGATGAGCTCTGTTGCTGGCAATCAAAGGACTCTGATATACGCATTCTCTGGAAATAGCCTAAAATGGCATTTAAATTTTGTTTCTAGAACACTAAGCATTCTGAAAAAGTATATATTTAAATTATTTTAACAGTGGGAGAAATAAAGCATTTATTTATTCATAACTATATTCTTCTCTCTTATCTCATGCTTATAATAATATTGGTAAAATGTTAATGATGTAAAAATAGATTCAAAGCCAGTAATCTAAATTTAATAAAATGTGCTGTCACTGCTATTAGAAATGGCAAGGGATTTTGCAAAGTGTAAGAGAATGTATTTTATCTTCACAATTAGTGGTCTCACTGTTAGTGAGCTCCTGATCCTGATAATTAATGTCTGATAATGCCACAGGTGAATTATGAAGGATCCATTTCACACACAGGGATAAATGAATAATCCCACTATAAACCCATTAAAAATTCACAGGCTGCAAAGAGTATAGGTTAATAAAGTGCCCAGTACATAAATTAAGATGTTGGACATAAATTACTGTGTCCACATCAAATTTGTTAACTACAATACAGTAGAGATTTTTAGATTGAATTAGTACTATGACTAAATTCATACTTGGGAAGAAAGAGGGTGTGAGAGGGGACACTGCTCCTGGATGAGGCAAGTTACCTTAATGAATTAGAGCTTGTGCAGTACTGAAAGTAAAGTGTACCAATCAGTATGGATTAGGCTATGCTTCTGCAACAAACCCCCCAAATTTCAGGGACCTAAAACAAAGAAGATTTTTTTTCTCATATATGTCACATTGCCATCACCAGTTATCAAGATGCTCCTTCTCATGGTTGTCCTCATTTCTGGACCCAAGGTGATAGAGCAATCATCTGGAGTATTGCCTATTATCACAGCAGAGGGAAAAATGAAATCCTTGGGGAGTGATTCTAGGAATTAAACACACAACTCAGAGGTGACATAGGTCATTTCTGCTCAGAAGTTATTAGAAGTAGTCACTGGCTCCGACCAACACAAGGGGCCCAAGAAGTAAATTCAACTACATGCTCAGAAATTAGGTCAAAATGTTTGACATATAGACTAATGATTACAGCTTATTTGGAAAGAAAATGGCAGATAGCTTCATTTGAAATGACTTGAAAATTTTCTGATTGGAATCTAAATGCTTCAGAATGTTAACTCCTGGCAACAAGACATTTAATTTACAATTAGTACTCAGTAGGTCAAGTATGAGGTGGTTCTTCTTACAAAGTTTTCCTCTCTATGTCCTAATCACCACTCATGCCTCACTTTTTTTTTTTCTGCCACAAAATGCCTTAACTCTTTTCCATGCAGAATATTAAAAATGAAATGGGGGATGGGAATAATGAGGGAGCTGTGTAAAAGCTTCTTTTGAGTATTAAACAGAAACCCAATAGCAAATAATTTGTTCTGTGCCTTATTTAGGTTTCTGGTCACATGGGTGGTGTACACACACACACACACACACATATATATAATTTCAACTTATAATGCTTTAGAATCATTTGGACAACACAGTGTTATTTCAGGTCTCTGGTTTTATTTTTACCTACTCAGCCCTCCATTTCCCTTTCATTTTATTTATTTTTACCCCCAGGAAGGGAAATGTTGACAAACTCTGAGGTACTCTTCTGGTGACTAGGCTGTAGCTGATCTCTACCAAAAAGCCCCTTGAAAAGAGCTCTTGGTACTTTTCCTTGAAACTACAGTAACAGAAAGGTTTGCACTGGTTACATTTCACTCTTGATTTTTTGAGTGCAAGAGCAAATCAGCTTACTGAAGTTCTCATTAAAGTTCCTGAAAGGAGTGGTGCTGCTTTTTAAATGCCTAGACAGTAGTGAGCACTAAGAAATATACTGGATTTTAACCTTAAAGTTTGTATGCTTAAGATATAGAGTATGTTACAGACTAGGGTAATAAACAGAATAATTCATGACTCCCTGAAGGGGCTGGGCTTTTTTTTTCCAGGGGGCAAATGAACAGGAACAGAATGCCTCTCAAGCCCCCGAGGGGAGAATGCATTGTGTAGCTAATTCTCATGGGCATAACTACTACTTTATTCAATGGGAAATTGTATTTTTTTATTCAACATCTGTTTTATCACTTTTCTCCCCTTAATCATCTCTTTTTCAACATTGCAGACCATTTAATCATATCCCAAGCATGGAAAAACAATTGTTGGTGATCAATGATTTGTATCCTCTGTTTTGATCAGCAGAAGGAAATTAATAATAAACTAGTTCACAGAGGAATGAGGACATTATTCCAACTGGTTATTGGGTGCTTGGGGAGTGCAGATGCATCGCTGTGCAATCAAAAGTGAGCTTTTTTAGTGTATATAGTGCAAGACTTTCTGTAGATTTGCCGAAAAAGTTTCAGTCTCATGCTTTAAAACAAAGGGTGCAAACTGCTGCAGAATGATGACTATCTTTGTGATAGCAACCATTGAATTAATACCTGCCCAATCCCAGATACTCTACTAGAATGATTTTCTTCTATTACTTTTATTTTTTGTGTGAGGAATATTTTATTATTCTCAATTTACAGATGAGAAACTGAGACTTAAAGGCCTTAGGTAACTAGCCCAAAGTCATGTGGCTAATTAAAAACTGAGTTTTTGAATTCTGGTCTGTGTGACTGTAAAGCTACTTTCTTTTCTCTATTCCTCTTATGTTGCTCTGAAATCTCCGAAATACAATTTTGTGCGTAGACTCTAGGTTCCTGAAACCAGACAAAATAATTAAGCTAACACTGTTCAGTCTTTCTGTTCATATGCCTCTTATTATTCCGAACTTTCAGGCACTGTCACTGAGGAGTGCTGGGGTTTGGGTCCAAAGGTAAGATTGTAACACTTCCTCTACCCAACAGTGGTTGGATGGGTGACCTAGAGCGTGGTAGTCATTTTTCCTGTGGAGGATTTTTGGTGTTCTCACCTGAAGGACAGCACTAATGATTGTCCTCTATTTCCTTTGCAAAAGCAAATGAAGGAAAGCTCATGAAAATGAGAAGAAATTGCTGCATAACTGAGAGGTATTAAATTTATAAATATTAATTTGTTAGGGTTGAGAAGCAGTGGCTAATTAGAAATTTCAGAATGATCTTCTATCTTATATGAATTCAAAGTCAGCCCACCAATAGCAGACCAACAGGCATCAGCAGCTGGAAAGAAGATGACCTTGAGTGGCTGCCTGTTAGGATTCTGGCCCATTCCACATCACCATTTTTCACTATCTGGACCCATTGTCATCTTCCAAATTTCATCTTCAACTTTCTTATTTTTTAAAGATTTTCAAATTAAAATATAGCTAACATACAATATTATATTAGTTTCAGGGGTACACCATAGTTATTCAACATTTACATACCTAAGGATCACCATAAGTCCAGCAACCATCTGACACTGTACCATGTTATCACAATGTCATTGACTGTACTCCCTGTGCTGCACATGACATTCCCATGACTAATTTGTTTTATACCTGGAAATGTGGACCTCTTAGTCCCCTTCACCTTCCCCTCTTTTTTAATTTTTTAATTAAAGTTGACATTCAATATTATTTTATATTAATTTCAGGTGTACAGCATAGTGGTTGGACATTTATATAATTTAAGTCCCCTCACTAGTCTAGTACCCACCTGGCACTATACATAGTTATTGCCATATTACTGACTGCATTCCCTATGCTGTACTTTACATCCCTGTGATGGTTTTGTAACTACCAATTTGTATTTCTTAATCCCTTCACCTTTTTCACTCACCCCCTCAAACCCCCTCCCATCTACCACCCCAGTAAAAGTTATTGCAATATTTTTTTACTATATTCCTTGTGCTATACTCTACATCCCCATGACTGTTTTGTAACAACCAATTTGTACTTCTTCATTCTTTCCTACTTTTTACCGCGCCCCCCCCCCCCCCGGCAACCTCTATCCCATCTGGCAACCATCAAGGTGTTCTTTGGACCTATGCTTGTGTCTGTTTTGCTTGTTTCTTTGTTTTCTTTCCTAGATTTCACATATAAGCAAAATCACATTATATCTGTTTTTCTCTGTATGACATACTGTACTTAGTGCAATACCTCCCATCCATGCCACTGCATAAGGCAAGAACCCACTCTCTTTCGTGGCTGAGTAATATTTCATTGTATGTACCACCTCCTCTTTATCCATTCTTCCATCAATGAACACCCAGGTTGCTTCCACATCTTGGCTATTGTAATAATGGTGTAGTGAACATATTGGTGCAAATGTCCTTTCAAAGTAGCTTTTTGAGTTTCTTTGGATTAATACCCAGAGATGGGATTACTGGGTCCTCCTTTGTGTCTTGTTACATAGCATTTGTTTTAAAGTCTATTTTGTCAGGAATAAGTATGGCTATCTTAGCTTTTTCTTAAAATATCATTTTCATTTTCATGAAATATCTTTTTCCATTCTTTTACTTTCAGTCCGTTTGTGTCTTTTATTCTGAAGTGAGTCTCTTGTAGGCAGCATATATAAGGGTCTTGTTTTCTTATTCAATCAGTCACCCTATCTTTAGATTGGAGCATGTAATCCATTTACATTTAAAGTAATTGTTAATAGATATGTAGTTATTGCTATTTTGTTATTCATATATATATATATATTTTTTTTGTCTTAAAGTAGTCCCTCTAAGATTCCTCTAACATTTCTTGTAATATTGGTTTGGTGGTGATGAACTCCTTTAGATTTTTCTTGTCTAAGATGCTCTTATCTGTCCTTTAATTCTAAATGATAGCTTTGCTGGTTAGAGCACTCTTGGTTGTAGGTCCTTGCTTTTCATCACTTGGAATATTTTGTACCAATCCCTTTAGATCGGAAAAGTTTCAGTTGAGAAATCAACTATTGTCCTATGGGAGCTCTTCTGTAAGTAACTACTTTTCTCTGCTGCTTTTAAGATTTTTTCTTTGCCTTTAAACTATGCATTTTAATTATGATGTGTCTTGGTGTGAGCCTCTTTGTGTTCATCTTGTTTGGGACTCTGTGCTTCCTGGGCTTGTATGTTATTTTCGTCACCAGGTTAAGGAAGTTTTCCATTATTATTTTTCACACTTGATCTTAACCAGAAGGCTGAGAAGCTATTATAATTTTTTCAAATATATTTTCAATTCTTTGTTCTCTCTCTTCTCCTTGTGGTACCACTATGCTGTGAATATTGGTATGTTTGATGTTGTCCCAGAGGCTCCTTAAAACTATCCTCAATTTTTAAAATTATTTTTTCTTTCTGCTGTTCTGATCGGGTGTTTTCTGCTACCTTATCTTCTAAATTGCTGATTCAATCCTCTGCTTCATCTAATCTACTATTGATTCCCTCTAATGTAGTATCAATTATTGTATTCTTTATTTCTGACTGGTTCTTTTTTATGTTTTCTATCTTCATTTTTATGTTTTCTATCTTTTTGTCAAAGTTCTCCTTGAGATCACTGAGCATCCTTTTAACCAATGTTTTGAACTTTGCATCTGGTAGATTGCTTGTCTCCATTTTGTTTAGTACTATTTCTAAAACTTTGTTTTGTTCTTTTATTTGGGACATGTTTCTTTGTCTCCCCATTTTGGCTGTCTTCCTGCATTTTTTTCTATGTATTGTGTAATGTTTCTATGTCTTGTGGTCTTAGTAAACTGGCCTTATATAGTAGGTGTTCTGTGGGTCCCTACTATATAAGGACTGGCCATGACTACAGTGGAGGAGCTGTTGTAAAGAGCTGTTGTAAAGGGGCTGACCCTGTGCAGCAGGATTTGCCTTGGCAGGGCTCTTGTGCCTGCCCAGTGTGCCCTTTGGGTGTGTCATCCTCAGAGGTGGCTGGATTATATTCTGACTCATTCCAAAGCTGACCACCGGGCGTGCCAGCCCCAGGGCATCTTGGGAGGGCCCCCCACCTCCACCCCAGAGGCCAAATTCAGCTATAGCCTCTGCTCTGCTTGGAGCATCTTGGCACAAACCGCAAAGCAATTTGCAGATGGCTGCCACCCATACTGAGCTTAGAGTTATCTCAAGAGGCCAAGTTGAGAACTGAGGCTGCCTGCCACCATTTTTGGGCTACACATTGCTCAGCAAGAGGTACAGGACATGCTGAATGAAGCCAGATGCTGCTTGTTTGGGTTTTGTGAATCTTTAAGAAAGTCTTCAGCATAAGCCCAGATAGGCTGTTTTTATGGAAAAGCCACTGGAATCAGCTTGGGTGTGTCTAAAGTTTGGGTGGGGTGGGATCTCAGGAAATCACCAGAGCAGGGTGAACAAATGGTGTTAGCTAGGTCAATGGAGATTCAGATATGATGGTCACCTGTATCTGCACACCAGGAAGTGAAGGCCCCAACAAAGAAACAATGCATTCTGCCAGCACATTGTCTGGGAGAAAGCTGCTCCTCTAGCCCTTGTCCTGAGTCAGACAACTCAGTTCCTTCCTATATGCCCCTGGTGCCTTTTGAGCTGCTGCCTGAGGCCTGGAGCTCAGAGGTAGTGGGTCCATCACAAAAAAGTCTGCGTGTGTGCACTAAGAGGAACAACTGGGACTCTATCTGCCTTTCATCTTACTCAGTCTCAATCTATACTGGTTTTCATGTCCAAAATTTATGTGGATTTTTCTCCCAGCAATGGAACCCTGGGCTGAGGATCCTGGTATAGAGCTGGGACCCTTGCCCCGCAGGGGGACATCCATAGCCAAGGTGGCCCTCCTAATTTTTAATGGCCATGTGTGTATATGGGACCAGATTATTCTGCATCTCTGCCCCTCCTACCACTCTCAAGGTAGCTTCTTCTGCATGTCCTCCATTGTAGAATTTCAGTTCAGGTAGACTTCAGATAATTCTCCATGATGCTTTTTCTGTATTTTAGCTGTAATTTTGATGTGGTCATGAGAGATGGCAAACACAGTGTTTACTTACTTCACCATCTTGACTGGAAACTATCTTCTATTTTCAGTCTTTCCTTTTGACATCATCTGGTGTCTTAGGCCCTTTTGGACTTAGTACATTATAAGCACTTTGGTCTGTAACTACATCTAAGTGAGTAAGTATGATCAGCACTGTTCTTGCCTTGCTATTTTTTGCTGGTGGAAAATGAAATATCCTAGCATGTTCTAGACTTCCCAAATAACAGTGATGTTTAGTTTAGTCCTTTGCTTGTTGCACTGCTCTTAGAGAAACTATGTCTCCCCTTTAACACAGAATATAATGTTCTCTCTGATCTAGCCATTCTGAAATGATTTCCTGTCATTTCCCACTGCTCAGTACATTCCAGAAACTCTGAACTGCATTTGGTTCTCTCTACTCACTTTGCTTTTGGTAGCCTCTTTGTCTTTGCTCAGGCTGGTTTCCTTTACCTAGAGGCCCCCTTTCCCACCACAGGTCCCTTTCTTCCCTTGGCCTACTCCAGATTGCTCTTCTGGATTTAGTTTAGGTGTCACGTCTCCTCGGAAGTTGCTCTCGATCTCCCACTTTCTCTGTGCCCCAAGGCTTTCAGAGCATAAGTCTTCCATATCTATTACCACAATATGTTGAAGTAACCTCTTATCTGCCTGACTAAACTGGATAGCTCCTCAAGGAGGATAATGTTCTGTTTCTTATCCTATGTCCTTTACTTCTATTAATATCACAGTACAAGACAAACAAAAAGTGTAAAACTGTCAATTACATTATTTTTTAAAATTTAATTTTATATATTGAAATCAGAAAATGTGTTATGAACAATAGTTTTTGGTGCTCATATGTCCAGTCAATGAAAAGGTTTCTGCAAAGGCAGTTATTTTCAGCGATGTCCCCCCTACCCTTCAGACCTGCATGGCCCTGCTAAAGAAAGGTTTGTTGTAAACCTCTTCGTGATTTGGGAAGAAATAAAAAACAGAAATCTGAAATTACATAATTAAAAATCATGTCACCCTAGAAATTATATAAGTTGCCTAAAAATTAGGCCTTCTGTGAAACTGAGAAAATGGGACCTGGCTATGACTTGAATTTGACAAGACAGAGGATGAGGAACATGATGGCTCCAAGAACTCACATAGTTTTTCTGCTATGGATCTTCAGGAAAGTTTCAGCAGTCCAGAGCCTCTAATCCATCTTTGTGCTACAAGTTAAAACTGTCTAAACAAAGCCTCTTTGTTTATACATCCAATTTACTTCTAAATATACCAACATTTCTTCCTCTAGTACGTGGATTCATAAATTCTCTGTTGGGTTTCCTTGGATTTAAGACCACATCTAGATAGAAAACACAAATTAAAATGATTATTTGGATAAGTAAGACCCCAAGCCTCTTTTGAGCTGGCCTAAAACATCACTTGAAATAAAAGTGTTGGGTTGCAAGAAGGGCTGTAATGAGACGACTAATTGCTTTGACTCCCCACCATGCACCGCATCCAGAAAGGCGCAGCTTAAGTGTTCTGTGTGAGACATTCATCCCTCCCTCTTCTTGCTTTTTGAGTTTTGCTTCTTGTCTGTGCTAAAGCTGCCTGCCTTCTCCATTCTCCAAAACCATATTTCACACTTGAATATGCTTTCTTCTTTGCTTTTAAAATTTTTCGTAATCAGACGATGATTTTATAGTCTTGATTTATGTTTTAGAAGTTACTTTTCATAAATATCCCAAATGAGATCTATTTGGCCCCTGCTGCAGACCAGATGCTGGTCAGATCTGGCAGAGCTATTGATTTAATCCTGTACATTTTCATAATTGGTAGGAATCAGTTTTCCCTTTTATTCTAACATTACAGATTTGTAACAATATGTGAAACAGGCTCCATGCTTTCCCTATTTGCTTTCATGTATGGTATGGCCTTAATAAACATTTAGTGGTTTCCTGCAAGAGCGTCACATACATTAGGATGTTAGGCTTTCATTTTGTTTTCTGTTTTTAGTAAACGAATTGGGTTAATAGGAGGGATTATTAAAAAGAAGAAGGAGGGAGGATGTGGGCAAACAAGAATGCCGTTTTTCCTTATTGAGTGTTTGCATTCTTGGTATGCATCTGACTTTCCTCTCATCTTTGAAATTCTCTTTAAAATTCCATTTTCTTGGCAAGTTCATCATGAGCCTTATTAGGAATTTCCTAGGTCATTCAGGTAAAACCAACTTGTGCCTATTTTTAAAACAGACACTTTCAACTCTCAAGCCCATTTTGACTGAGCAGACTTGGGACTGACGGTGGAGATGGACCCTTCTGACACATTTCACCGTGTTAGGCTGTGCATACATTTGCAGAGAGAAGACTAGACTGACTCTTTGGCCTACCACCCAGTTGCTGCATGAACTTGGACAAATATCTAAGTGGCTTTGAGTCTCAGTTTTCTCATTTGTAAAATTAAAGTCATAATTCTTATCTCTGGGTAACTCTGAAGATTAAAATGAGACAATTCATATATATGGTAGTGCCTAACCTACTGCTTATTGTATAGGCATCCAAAAATATTCATTTCCTCTGATCTCATTTGTCTCCCGTAGTGATACTGTGCCCCTCATTGATGGGGATGATATTGGTTTAACACGTTGTTGACAATAGCTGTTGCAGAAGAGGGAGCATGATGCTACAGAAACACAATCATTTCTAGGAGGTAAAAATCATTCTTTGAAACACAATGTATGCTGGTTTTGTTCTCCAAATTGTAATACCTCTGAAGGCTGGCCCGTGAATTGACTTGAAAAATTACCCTGAAAAATCATCTGGGAATGTTAAATAAATACATATTTTTTGGCCTGGAAAGCACTTAGAGATGGTTTAGACCAGTGGTGCTCAACCTTCCTAAGGCCGTGGCCCTTTAATACAGTTCCTCATGGTGTGGTGACCCCCATAAAATTATTTTCATTGCTACTTCATAACTGTAATTTTGCTACTATTATGAATCATAACGTAAATATCTGATATGTGTTTTCCGATGGTCTTAGGCGATCCCTGTGAAAGGGTCGTTGGACCACCAAAGGGGTCGCGACCCACAGGTTGAGAACCGCTGGTTTAGACAAAGCCCTCATTTTCAGCTGAGAAAATTCAGGGTCATAGAGGTGAATGACTTGCCCACAGTTGGTTATATATGTTAATATGTTAGGGTACCTAGTTGTAAATAGCAGAATCATTATTAGGTAGTTTAAATAGACTTTTCTAAATAACAGGAGGTGGTAGATAGAGCCTCCGAAGGGCCAGACACTTGGACTTGGAGATTGTATGACCAGGAGCAATTCAAAATTGTCCTGGTAGAGGCTCCACTAGAGACCCAGCTGCTACTGCCACTGGGCTCTAGCATTACAGTTTGTCACATAAGACCTTAGCACTGGGCCCATCCTACCACCATCTCTGAGAGCCAGGTGACTTTCTGACATGCCACATCACTGCCACTATGAGTGCCACATGGAGATTTCTTTCCTCTCATCTCTCTTTCCATTTGAAATGTACCTCATTTGACCAAGGGTATCTAATGGTCCCAAGCCTAGGCCATGCACCTGGACCTGGTATCAAGGAAGTCCTGGAAAATCAGTTTCTGACTTCTACCTTGGCAATGCAGACCTCTTAACGTAGAAAATTCTCCAACCAGAAATGGTGCTGGATAGCCCAAATGCACATTAAATATTCACCACCTTAGAAAACCTAGGACTGGGGCCAGGTGTTTATATGGTGCTTCTTTTACTAGTTTTACTACTTTGTTCTTCACCAGCATAGGGCCAACCCTGATTTAAAATGCAGACTCACATTTCAGTAAATATATTAAATGTGTCAGGGCGCTGCTGCCCTCTTCTCTGGGCATCACTGAGTATCTGCGAAATCTCAGGTAGAGAGTATATTAATCTCTTCAAATAGTATGTGTCTTTCTAAGATATTAAAATGCAAATAGATGTGGATAAATAATAAATGTTTCATATGGCCTTCTCTATAAGCTTTTCTATATAATAGCTTTCATATAGCTTAATCTTTTGATTGGTGTGGGTAAAAGGTAGGATTTATCTACACAGATTGCTTGTCCTAAGGTGCTTTGCATTTGGAGGAAATCAAGGACAAAAGGAGGAGTCTATAAACTCTGGACCATCAAATCTGATATTGATCCACCATAGGTTACTAAATTCATAGTTTACTAGCACCTAGAGAAAAGGAAGTGATCTATTATGACCTGCATGAATTTGTAAAGTGAGAACTTTGTATTTTCAGGCTTGTTGGCAATGGCCTTGTGGTTCAGTTCATATAGTACATGTTTCATTCATGTTCTACGTCAGTTTCTATGATTACTTAAGCCTGAGAGAGAACAAGGGTAAAGAGAGAGAAGAAAATACAGAAGATAAGAGAGACTGGTAAACAGTCAGATGTAATATTGACTGCTCATAGCCATTTAGAATATCACTATTAAAAATTTTAGAGCTGTGTTCTGGGCACAGATGGGAATTTCTTCATCTATAAACATTGCATACTTACTTAATGCTTGACTGAACATTTACTGATACTGCAATATGTACCACAGACCATGATAGCTTTTTTATATCATTATCTCAATTAATAATCATGATCTTCCCAGGTAAAAAAATTAGACCTCTTTATAGACCACATTAACTTTTTGGTAGATTAGTAGATTATAGCAAACTGATTCTCAAAAAGGTTAATATTTTCCCTAGGTGAATGGCAGAACTATTAGTTTCTAAAAGCTATTTTCTCCCTCTATGTTACATTGTCTTTCGTGAATCCCACAGAAAGAAGCTTGTTTACATGAGGACAAGGAGCAGGGGTGCCCAATTAATCTAGATCTTGAAAAAGGAGTAAAAGGTCACCAAGAAAAAGAAAAAAGAGGGGAAAACTATTTGGAACAGAGAGAACATGAGGCATGAAGCCAGGGCCTTGTATTCTAGGCTAAAGACCTGAGGTTCTCTCCTAGGCAATGGGAATAATAAGCAAGCAAAGGATATGATCACACATTTTAAGTTGGTATTTTACCTCCTAGCCCATCAAAATAAAACCAAGCATTATGTCTGGATCATGAATTGGAGATCCTAGACCTCCAAAAACCAATAGCTTGACATGTTATTGGCTGGGGTGAGCTCTGCCACATTTTCCAATAGTGGAAGGCTACTTTGTCCTACCCTTCCTCCTCAGTTTCCCTCTGCTGCTCTCCAATACTTCTACCTGAGTGCAAGATTAAAGCCAGACAACAGAACAGAACTCAAAAGAACAGTGTGCTGAGGCCTCCCTAGTGTCTTACCACAATTGTTAGTTAATGCATTTTACAAACATAAGCATAATTTTAAAAGAAATCTCCAACCCCTACATTCTCCTTGAGTTTGATACATAAACATTCCTAAAAATAATGGGATCATTAAAGGGAAAAACAACAACAACTTAGGCTGGTGCCAGCTCTCAATCAGTACAGCAGTCCATGAAGTGCAGGTGCAATGGCTTTGCACAGTCTACACTCTCTCAGCTAGTCAAAGTCTGCCCTGCCCTGACGTTATGCTCCTCTCATCACTCTTAGGAGCCAGGTCAACATCTATGTCCGTCTTAAAGCTCTGGGTTGGGAATATGTGAATTTACTTCTTACAGGTGTCAGCTTTTCACCAACATCTCAGAGGCTTTGTGACAATGTTTCCAGCTTCATGGGCAATCCACAGATATACTATGCCCTGGTTCTTGCTCTGTGGTTTGTAACTTTTTTCCCTTCAAAAAGTAGAAGAGATAGATCTATCAGGAGCAAAACCACTTTTTGGCTGCCTTAGAAAATAGTAATGCTGACATAGTAGATCTCCTGGACACAGTCTTGGTCTCAGGTTCTTCCCCAACAAACTCATTACTATGACAATTTTCCCATGGCATGGGAAATTAGCATACATGTGTTGAGAGATTATTCTAAATACAAGAAAACTGATCAGAGTGCTTGAGGTTTGACCATTCTGATTCCTGTTACAGTGTATTTCATCTCTGAGAGGGTACGATGGCCAAGTCCTTAGTTCACAGGCTACCCTCCCCACGGTGTTCCCTCTCCCTTGGCTAGAGCAGGTGTGCAAACTGATTTTCCCCTCCTGGGTCCTGCTCCAGTAGAAAAATGTAGGAATCTTGATATTCCATTGAGGTGGCTCTTGATTTCTCACCAAGGGGCTTGAAGCTCACAATTCTAAGAACTATGGGCTTCTGAGGAGACTTGAATGAAAATGTCTTCCCTAAAGAGGTAGTGCCACCATACTAGTTTGAGTGAAGTATCTCAGCTGTGCCACTTGCTAGAAAATTCCATGCTTAATGGTAGAGTGGTGAGCAGCCTTGGCTGGAAGTTAAGAAACTTTGGGTTAGGCCTAGTTCTGCTAATCATTAATACAATGAAGTGGGGGTTGTTCACACTTCTGGCCCTTAATTTCTATGTTTATATTGCTAATAATGTATATCTAAAACTTAATATGAAAATTATTTGAAAACAGTATCTTCTCTGATCTCTATGGCCATACATGGAAGCAGTATTATTATCTTCATTTAACAGATGACGAATCAAAGTCTTGAGTCTCAGCCAAGGTTATGTGATCCTTAGGAGACCAAGTCAGGAATTTGAAAACAGGTTGGCTGCTTTTCCCATTGTTCCATTTATTCATTCACAAATTATTTATTGATTACCTACTGTGTATATGAGGCTCTGAGGACAAGACTGGTGCAGGAGGAGTAGCTCCACCCATGAGGCTATTACACTTAGGAATCATGCCAGACGGCCTGTATAAAATGAGGAGGTGTATTAAATCTGGGTTTCACAAATGTCCTCGCTCATTCAAAAATATCCTGGGGAGCTTGTAAAAACATGCAGATTCCAGGACCCTGTCTCAGTCCTACTGATTCAGATTCTCCAGAGCAAGGTGCCTTATAGTCTGTAGTGTGACAAGCATCCCCCAGGGATTCTTATGATCAGACAAGTTTGAGAAATCATGGCCTAAATGAGCCCTACGGTCTCTTCTTTTTGCACAATGTTTCTCATTCCTGGCTCCACTGAATCATCAAGGAGATCTTTACAAATACCATTGTCTGGACCCCATCTGTAGAGACTGGGATGTGTAACTGGTCATTCTAACGTGCATCCAGAGTTGAGGGCCATTGTTTGTAGGTCAGTCATCCAAGGACTTAAGCCTATTTGGGGACATTTGTGCCCTCTGTGATTAGGAGGGTACCCCTACCCCAAATTACCACCAGAATGTAGATGTTAAAAGTTATTGGTAGTATTGTGGTCTCTAAAGTATAGCTGGTTCTTATTCCTTAATTCATTAAGAGAAGTTTCCAGCACACTGGGAACCAGCCTATAGATGTTTTTTGAAGTCTTCCAGCTTGTAGTAATCACTTCTTGATTTTATTTGATCAAGCCATTTGATGTATTTTTAGGTTGCATCTGCCCAGCAAATCTTCACCATTAGTCTGTCTTGAAAACCCTCAGCCTACTTCTTAGTAGGTATTACTGTAGTGGGAATACGGATATTAAGTAAGATGGTGTTTTGCCTTTCCTTCTTTCAAATCCAGAAGGAGTCCGCTACGGAATGGGGAATTTAATATTTCACTTTAGTGTGTTTGGAGGGTCATTTCTAAACCCAATTCCATCAGTAAAATTGCCTGCCTCAGTGACTGCAGCTCTTACCTGTTGACATCTGATCTGCAAGTGACTCCCTGAGGTCACGGGGAAGACCTGCACCTGGCTCAGTGGCCAGGTGCTCCTGGAAGTGGCCTTTTTTGCGGGTAACACATTTACTCTGGAATGTTAATCGCTTTTCACAGGGCTCCGGGTTTAGATGGCCTGGCCCCAGTCAGGTACCTGGAAATCACACTGGAGCCCTCTTAGCTTGGAACAGGAAGCAGGTCAGGAACTCTGAGACACCCTCGGGCTGTCGTTGACATACGGCCATCTGATTGAGTGCCGTTTCCTGCAAGTCCCCCAGGTCCTATGCTTCCTCCTTCTCAATGCTCTGGGAAATGAGGAAAACTTCCCTTCTCCTGCTCATTCCCCTGTTCAGGTGTTCATGGGTAGGTCAAGCTGGGTCCGATGTGACTTGTCCCTTCTTTTCTCTCCATCAACATTAAGTGCCATTGGGTTGTAAACTGGTAATGACAGTGGTAACCCTAGGTCCCAAAAGATTTTAAAAATCCTTTCTCCTTTTGTGAGGCGAGGAACTGAGGCAGTAACACTGAAAAGCCCCTAGGTAGACTTATATAACACAAATGCTTGTGGGTTGCTAAGCAAGTGGGCCAGCACATGCTTTTCTGTTTAAGTTAAAGGTTAGGGTGCTATAAACCTTGAAGCTTGTCAAGATTAAGCAGCATTGGGCAGAACGATGAGCTGTGAGCGCCAGCCTCCAGTTATTGGGTCCGACTACATTTTAGTGAAATGAGATTGCCTCGCTGGGGTTTCATTTGTGGGCTTGTAAGTGAAGGATGCGTGGCAGATGCTACGATTAAGATTTCATTTCCTGGTTGATGCTACCACAGTGATCACAGCACCAGTAGGGGAAACTCATATTTTCTGGCAGGGTTAAATAGTGAGTAGTTCTGAGTTTAATACAAAGATTGAAAACAAAAAGAAACCACAGCCATCACTGCAACAAAAACTTACCCGGCTTCATTAAGCAAACTGTATTTCACATTTCCGAAGGGAAGCCGGTATCATGGTGTCTTCCTACCCTGTTTAAAGGTGCCCACCCCCATTCATTCCTTCATTTACACGTTTATTGAGTTTTAGAAGCTGGGGATTCAGTGGTGAACAAAACAACAAAATCCTTGCTCTCGTGGGGAGAGAAAAACAATTTTTAAAAAAGAGGCCAATATGTCAGCTTGTGATAAGGATGATAAAGAAAACCAAAATAAAGTGAGAGGGGCAGAAAGCGATGAAGGAGGCTGTTTTACAAAGGTCAGGGAAGGCCGCTCGGAAGGGATGGTATTTAAGCAGAGGACTGAAGAAGTAAGAGAAAGATTTGGGGGAATAGCATTCTGGGCCAAGGAAATGGTAAGGTAAGAGGAGCTAAAACGGGAGCATCTCGGCAAACTGAGGAACAGCAAGGAGGCCTGGGTAGCTGGCCTGCCGTGGGCAGGGCAGGGAGAGTGGGAGAAGGTGTGATTGCGAGGGGGACATTGCACCTCTGGGAAGTTTTGAGCAAACGAGTGAGATGATCTTTCTTAGGCTTAAAAATGTTCCCGCTGACTGCTGTGTCGGGTGAAGGGTGGGAGGTTAAGGGTGGAGCTGAATAGAGGCCATTGCAATAAGCTAGGTGAGAGGTGACAGCAGCTTGGAGTCTGTGATTTGCTGGAGGTGGTGAATGTAATAGAAAGGTGGAGTTGACAGGGTCTGCTGATGAATTAGACGTGGGTGGGTGAGAGAGAAAGGAGGAAAGGCTGTGGCTGGGTGTTTAGCCTAAACACCTGGTCAAATGTAAATGTCATTTATTGAGATGGGGAAGATGAAGAAGAGCAAAAATTGGGTGGGGGGGCGTGTTGTCTGGTTTTAGACGTGTTAGGTTTGGGATGCCTAACAGACTTCCACATAAATACGTTGAGTAGGAAGTTGGAAAAAGAAATCTGGAATTCAAGGGAGAGTTTGCAGCTAGACGTATCCATGTGGGGGCTGCCAGCATAAAGATGGATATGTTATGGGACCAGATAAGGCCACCCAGGGAGCGAGTGAGGAGAGAGAAGCCTGGGGCCTCTGCGGTGGGACACGCTGACCTTCACAGGGAGAGCAGATGAGGAGGAACTGGGCCTGAGAAGAGCTACTAACTGTGGTAGGAGAACCGAGAGAGAAAGCTGTCTCCAAAGGCAGGAGATGTTCAGGAGGAAGGAGGTGGCCCAGTGTGCTGCCGGGGTTCAGAGAAACACTGCTAAATCCCCACTGAATGTGGCAATGTGCAGGTCATTAATGACCCTACCAAAAGCAGTGTCATTGTAGAGAAACTGTGGGAGCCTTACTGAAGTGGTTTCAAGACAGCATGAAGAAACTGAGATGAGAAGAATGGAGACACGAAGCATGGACAGATCTTTTCAAGAGATTTTGCTGCAAAGCAAAGGAGACACATTGGGTAGGAGATGAAAGAGTTGGGGGTCAAGGGAAAGTTTTCTTTAACAAATGTTGAGCCCTACAACAGGCCAGTCACCAGTCCCACACTCAGAGTGCCCACAGTGGTGTGGGTGGCCGACCAAGTCCATCAGCCATGAAGATTCAGGGCATAAGTTCTATGCAAGGGGCAGGCCTCAGAGGCTGTGCTGGCCACACAAAGGTGCTAAGGCCGCCCATCCAAATGGGCCAAGGGAGGTTTCCCGAAGCAGTGTGCAAGCCAAGCCAAGGCAGATTAGTCTTCAAGAAGGACAGGAGTATTGTTGGGTGACCACATTCCCTGAATTTTGCCTTTTGGGACTTTTGGCCACTATTAGGTGGTAATAAAAGGTTTACGTATTGGTCAGTGTTATCATCTTTTGCTCCTTGCTGCTAAAGGCTAAAGTTTACCCGCTAATAAAAAGGAGGCCTCTGCCAGTCTCCCTAGCCTCTTCCTTGTCATTTCCATGTTGTACTTCTACACTTACCACTTTTTGATATGACAAACCTGAACTGATCGTAGCTCCCCTACGTACCACCGCTCTTCTATGTGGGGCCTCCTTGTCTTTACACACTGGTGCCTTCTCTCTCTGGAATACTTACTTTTTCCTCTTCTCACCTTCTCATCCTCTTCTATCCACCTGCTGAACAAAAGTAGAAATTCTTATCAAACTTTCTAGCAACAGACCTGGAGGTATTTGAGTATTACTACTATTACCGATCGATTCTATTTTTTGAGCACCCTGAGTATCATCAGTTATTCTGCTGAGCACATTTCCCTACTTTGCCTTTTGTAAGGGCCTTCCTCTAAATTTCTGTGTTGTGAAGGCAGAGGAATGGATTAGTTGACTTTTCAGTGAGGCCAAATCTGGAAATGTCCCTTTTCTCTCTTTCCTCCCTTCCTGCTTCCTTTCCCACTCAGACCACAGGCCGTTTGCATAGGACACGTGAGTCTAGTCTTCACTATGCACCACAGCACTGACTCCTGAAGACTCTCCCTCATGTGCCTTACATCAAGTCCCCTTGTCCTTGGTGCCTCAGGGCACTGGGAAGTCTACCTGATATACCGACAACCAGGCAGCCTGGTGTGGGAAATGCGGGCGAGAGCAGAACTCACACTGGGAAGCTGAAGGCAATGGTTGGGTGAGACCAGATGGGAAAGCCAAGTCTAAACAATGAGAAGCAGGACTGTAAGCAGGAGTGGGAGCAGGAAAAGATGCAGCAACTACCCCGGAGACACTCCCCCAAACCCTGGTGGAGTATGCTCACTGCCCCATTAATTGTCCTGATGGTGTTTTGGGTGCTTGAAAGAAAGGCACCTGATGAATTCATCCCCAACAGTATCTTATACTCTCCTATGGCTTAACTCTATTAGCTCTCTTTTAAAAGAGGAAAACACCAGGATTCACAGTGGTGGAATTTCGGGCAGTAGGGCAACAGCCTGGGGAAATGAGATTGGCGGGGTGACCCCTCAAGACCCTGCAAATCAGACTAGCTAGGCAGTCACAGGAGCAGACGGATGAGGACAGCTGTGAGGATGGATGTCTTAGTTGTGGTTATGCGTGGACATGGCAGAAGGCCATGGGGAGGTGCCGGAGTGGGAGCCTGAGCTGGACTCCGCCATGCCTAGTGTCAGGGTACACACATATCATGGCTTCCCGGCCTCCTCCCTTGAAGTCAGCTTCAGATTTGAGTAAAGCAGATGGCTGGGTCTCTAGGAGGCCTAGCCACTTCCTTGTGTGCAGTGTGACCTCTGGAAAATTACTCTCGTGGGGCTTGGTTCCCTCATTCACTAGATGGAGTTACGCGTGGCCTCCCGCCTCCCAGGAAAGTGCCTGTCCAATGAAACAACGTGTCAAACGACTGCCAACTGTAGAGTTCTACACAGATGTAAGGAGTTACCTTTCTCCTGAACGGTGAACTCTTTAAAGCAGGAATCCTGTCTCGGTTTTCACTCTATTCCAGACCCATTGTCTGGTTCTTGGCCACGGAGGCTCCCTTGGGTAGAACTGGCTTGGCTGAAGTGAGGATGGCGGGTTAGCCACGTGGGGGAACCTTGAGCAAGGAATCCGTCTGCCTCCTGGCTGACTGACCACTGCTCACACTCTCTCTTCCCCCTCACCACTGACAGTTCCAGGTTTTCCCCATTTAAAATGGCATTTTTGAAATCTGTTGTCTCCCAGAGATAAGGTAACACTGCTTGTGGTAAACTCCTTCCTTTAAGGCTCATTATTTAAACTATTGCTCGTCACTAGCAGTCCTATTTCCTCTGACAGCGGTGAGGTGCAATGACATTTTTAGGTTTCTCAAAGCATAGAGGGAATGATCTTGCTAAATCAGGTTGCTCCCAGTGATGTGGCAGCAATGGGGAATGTTGGAAGATGCTGCTCACTATCACATCAAGTGGGTGACAAAGAGAGAGGGTCAGACGTTCCCACTGTGGCCTCTATCTTGGAAAGAGCCTCTTTTCGGCACTGCGTGAAAGCAAAAGAAAGCCAGAGGGGACCTGGTTATCGTCCTGTGCTGTGGTGAGCCCTAACTGACAAGGCTGGGCCAATCTGGCTCCTTTTGGGTTAAAGTATTGGGAATTAGAGGTCACAGGCAAGGTGGGAAGGAGCGAGGCCGAGAAAATCTGTCTGTGGTTTTTTAAAAAAGAAGGAAAAGTTCCTGCTTTTCTTTCCTGTGTGAGAAAAACTATTTAAACTGGCACAAAATATATTTAAGAAGCATATTCTTTGGAGTTACTTAGAAAAATGCCCTGTATATTCTGGCAGCAGCAAAATGTATCCTTAATAGAATTCATATGGGGCCTTCAATGATCATGATGTTTGGAGAGGAGCCAGATAGTAAGTAATTTAAACATCACAGGAAATTAAATTTTAGAATTCAATTTTGCATAAAGTTTTCTATAATGAAAATGTCACACATAAATTATGAAGTCTGATTATATTCTTTTTTGACTTTTTAATAAAATAATAGAGGTACTTGACAGTCAAGAACAAATGCATATTTTATGTGAATAGTATTGCGTTCAACCAATGTCTTCTGGAAATAATGGAACAGATGTTAACACTGCTCTATCAGCTATCAGGTGCTCTGTTAAACAGCTCCAAACACAAGTATTTATTAAAAAATGCTAACGGGGTTGTCTTTTAGGGTTATCTAATTGTACACTTAAAATGTAGATGGTTAATGTAATTAATTATACATGTAGAATTATATAGTTGGGCTATAATTTATTATATGTATGCATATATAAATTATATAATATTCTGTTGTAAATTAATTTAATATGGGCACAGGGAATGACTTCTTGAAAATATTAAATAGTTCATAATGTGGTTATAAATCAAAACTAATCTGAATTTCCACTTAATTTTGAATTTTGAGAAGGAGGATGCTTTAACTCACTGTAGGGGACTTTGGGGGTGCTGATTGTGTTTTAGATTAAATCCACAGCCTGTAATTATTTTTAATAATATTCAACTAAAAAACATCCCAAATAAAAAGCCTGAGCACTCTTAATTTGTTTAAGGCCAAGCAGCATTTTTCTTCAAAGGGTAAAGTATAATGAACGTTTATTTTGAAAATTGACCTCCTCCATCATAACTCCAGGGCCCTAAGCAGGTCTTTCCTCAGGCTTACAATGAATGCAAAGATCATGACCCTGCTCTCTTTGGGGGAGAGAAGTTTTGCGTATGGATGTTCTGTTAAATATTTTCCTCTTTAAATCCTGTTATGACTTTATCTATATGCTTTGCATTGACAGAGGGGTCTGCACATATTTTAAATTTTAAAAGAGCACAACAAAGCTTTCTTACTTAATCTGAGTCACACAAAAATGCAGGCCAGGCTGTTTATCCAGACACTTGTGTCTTTTGGAAAGTAGGCCATGTCACTTCATAGAAGGAAGATGAAGATGATGCCCCTATGTGACTTCCAAGTTTCTTTTTGTTTCTATATGATTTTTAAAGAAACCAATGGTTAAGGGTGACCAACTCGTCCCAGTTTACCTGGGATTCGACTAGTTTTAGACTGAAAGTTCCATGACCTGGGAACCCTCTTAGTCCTGAGTAAATTGAGGTAGAGTGGGTCACCCTGACTTGACCCACAAAAGCTTACAAACCAATACTTTAAAAAGCTGTAAGTACAAAAGCATATGCTTTCTGCAAAGGTAGCATAAAAGGACTGAAGGTGCCTATGTCCATTGAGGCTGAGCTTCAGTCCCTTGATTGTCACCATGTGCCATGGGGCTAGCCGTCACCTTTACAAGTTCAGTCCT
Source organism: Lyroderma lyra (assembly GCA_004026885.1). NCBI lineage: Eukaryota > Metazoa > Chordata > Mammalia > Chiroptera > Megadermatidae > Lyroderma > Lyroderma lyra. The sequence continues at coordinate 79,899 of PVJL010004866.1, forward strand.
TAGATCTTATAAGCTGACCCATGGTTGAGCAGCTCTAGTGAAAGATGGAGGAAGCCTCTTCAGTCACCGAATGAAAGGGAGCTCCTGCTGTGTTGTATGAGACTTTATGGGAAGCAAAGTAAAACTCATTACTCATTACTTCTAATGAGTTTATGATGAGCTAAGTCACTAAGATTTTCGGATTGGTCTGTTATAGCAAGTTGTGACAATACGGGTTGTGAGGAAATTAATATTGGAAGCTAGAAAAATGACAGTCCATGTCATGTTGTGACAAAGTATTTAGGTAAACAATTGCTTCTAATAACTAGGCAGGCAGATCAGTTACCTAATGAATTTGCAGTGCTACGAGAAGAGAATGAAAACAAGGCTTAGGACTATTTCATATTATTGACTATATTTGGCAAGACATTACAAGAGAGGGATGAGCTAAGGAGTGTATATAAAACAGTAAAGAAAAGGTACAGAGAAAGTTCAAAATTCATGGCCTAGAAATTTGGAAGAGTTGACTATTTCTAGAACCCATACAATAAGAGATGGTATTTAAAAAGACTTTGAGAGGAAGTGCCTCCTTAACTAATATGCCTCATTGCAAACATTCTTCAAGATATGGGCTTCCCATTCATGCTTGACAGCCTAATTTCAGTAGCCACCATAAAGTTGAGAGGAGGCATGGAGGTGAGAAAGCAAAAACATTAAACAGAACTGAGAAGCACATGCTGAAAAGTTCTTTGAATATACCCACTATCCAATGACATGAGAAAGTTTTTAGGGAACTACATAACTAAAGCAACCATGAAAAGATACCTGAATATTCAGAACTTAAAACAACCTTGAGGCCCCTAATAGTCAATGAGTAGGAGGCAAGCTGAGAAAGCCAAGAAGTCCCCCAAAGAGTCTAAATTCCTCAAGCTCACTTCAGATGTGGCCAAAGAGAATAAGCCAAAAGAAGAATCTTCCAGAGGATAAATCTAAGAGCCATGGAGAACAATGAAAAAAGGAACTCTTGTTAGCGAGCAGATCATATCCTAAGCAAGGAGCCTCCCATCCCTGACTTCTAGAATTGCAACAGCTCAGGGGCTGCTGTGTTTCTCCCATTCTTCTCTTTCCAAATGGGAGTATAATATTTACACATACCTTAATGAGTGAGTATGTGTACACATGCATACATGTGAGAATGAGTAGATCACTTGTCATTTTTGGATCAAAACTTCAGGTCTTGAAAAGTCACATTATTAATTACTGAATTTGATGGAGAGACAACTGGACATCACCCAGAAAGATAAACTTAGAGTTGGGTGCAGCCGCTGAATAGAGCTTTGGCTTGTCTCCCTCATGGAGGAGTTAAGAGTATTCTGTGTATGAAGAAAGAAACAAAGAAATATTTGGATTGTGGCAGATTTAGTAAATGATGATCAAACATTCCATGTGCTCCATTATATTTCCCAGCCCCTCTGCAGTTAGATGAGGCATGCAGTCAGTGGAAGTGGCCTATCCCACACATAGCCATTCTCACTCTTCTCACGTGGATTCTTATTTATTTTCTTTTATTTCAGGCAATATTTCCTACTTCCAGTACATATCTTGCTTGGAACTTGCATCATTCCTACTCACGATCAATAAATATTACCTTGTTTTTCTCCTGATAATGTTGCCCAGCATTTAGGGACCAAAACTTAGTTTCTATATATCCAACATTGGGCAGGCTTCTCCCCACATCTACCTGTCTTGAAAACAAACTATTGTTTTTACATCCTTGCCATTTTTAGAATCAACTAGAAATGCTACATACAAATGTGAGAGATTTCATTACCTCCAGAGCACTGTCTATTATAAGCCCTCACCATATTTATCAAGTGGAAAATGTGGTTTCAGTGAGTCTCACAGAGAATGTGATTGGCTAGCATCACATTTTTTCAGTTTTAAACCACTTCTCAAAAGTGTTACCCTAAGGATTTAAAAAATTTTATTTCTTGGCCTAGAAAGAAGATGACTCATTTAACTAGAATCTTTTCTTGAGTAAAAAAGTCACAGGAGAGACTATTGCTGATGTGGTGGCCAAAAGGAATACCCTTATCCAAGTAATTGCTTCCTGACCTCAAGGCCTACAGCTCTAATTCTATTGACATCTCTGGTTGTCAAGAATACCAGCGGCATGGCTAATGCAATTGGCCTTATCTTAAGACGTGCATTCCTTTCCCCTAAACTGCCTTCCATAGACATATATGTAAATCTGTCTCTATTTATGGATCATATTAAGAGAAGCCAGGTTTTGTGTCATCACGGGTCAGTACTAGAAGGAGTGGCAACCCAAACAGGCCCAAGAACAATGACGCTGTTCTAAAATGGTGACTGGCATGAAAGAGCTGAGATTGGCTCTGTGACTGTGATGTTTCTCACATGATTTGGGATGCTAGGGAGTTCCTTACTGGGGCTATTGAGCGTACCCCTCGTGCTTTTACCTGGGAGGCTGTCTCTAGGTGATGAGAATTAGGACTTCTGGTGGAGAGGTGAATGGTGATGGGAAGAGGCAGCTTTTGGGCATAGTTAACTTAGATTCTCCAGACATGGACTGTATCCTTCCACACTTTGATGTGAATGCAAGAAAAAGTCATCATTGGAGATTTTTCTCATCTGAGTATTCAATATATAAATTTCCTTATTTCGAGTGAAAGTTATTATATCATAAAACTTTAATACAGTGACCTCCTATAAAATTAGCCCTCACTCAACATTAGTGTCTATCTTTATTCGTGGCATCAGCATTCTTGTCTGCTGGTTCCTGATGGGTTCTGAGGTCACCAAATCTGAGGTGACAATGAAATGAAAACACAAGGGATATCGATTGCAGTGGGACATGCGAAATTTTGCAAAAGGTGCAAGATTTCATGCTGTTGATAAAAGTGAGGTTGGAGACAACTTCAATCACATGTAAAATCATCGTCACATGAGGATCTGTCAGGGCCAACTATTAATAAGTCAAGAGGGATGGCTTCACTGTGCACATTCAAAAGAGAATCATTGAAATTTCAATTATTTTCTTAGAAAAATTTCCGAAACTTTTGGGTCTATTTGTGAAAATGACCTTTCCTAGCATATTCTGGGCAGGTATAAAATGAAGACTGCTGTTATTTTACTGTTAATTTGATCAAAAAAAATATTTGAAATCAAACCAATCAATACTTGACATAATCTTTATTCCTTCTAAAAATTAGCAACTAGTTGCAATTACGATCTACACTTTGTTAAATATAGTATAAAACTTATTTTCATAATTTTAGTTTTATTTCTTTTTCAGATAAAAGTTCTATTAGGAGCTTTGTCCCTCACTATTTATGATGTCCCTATTTTACGGGTACCTTTCAAGTACCGATTCACCTCAGAGAAGAAGGGCCTCCTGTGTTTGTAATAATGAAATAGAAATTATTTAATTCTATTTTCATTGCAAACTATTCAAATAGAGAACAAAGAGTAACAATACCAACTGTATATTAATATAAATGAAATGTTATATAGATAGAAATTGAGCGACAACAAAATGGCGGCATGAAAGGGCGTGGAGATCACAAAACATCTACAACTCAACCAAAGATTCCCTACGCAACACACACACCCAGCTAAGAAGCCCTCTGGTGACATCAGAGTGCCAGCCGGTGGGCAAAGAGGGGCGAAGGGAGGGAAAAACGCAGCGGGGAGTACCGGCATGCGGGCTGTGCCCGGGCTCCTGCTCGGACCTGTGCTGGGAGAGAAGCAAGATGGCGGCTGGCGAGCGTCTGGACCTCACTAGGTCTGCAGGTCTAAGTAAAGGAGGCCCAGAGGCGGGGGCTGTGAGACACCGAAATCAGACTTTGGTCCCAAGGAGGTGCAGACTGGGTGCCAGGCAGCAGGGCAACCTGACCCCTCCGGTTTGGAGAGCAGGGGGAGCAAATGGGCGGTGAGGAGCTGCAGCAGGAATGCGTGGCTGGAGGAGAGAGCGGGCCTGTGGGTGTGTGTCTCCGCCCACAACCAGCCCTGTCTGTGGGATGAGCATTTAAGACAGCAGATCCCAAAATGCAGGGCCCAGATCTCGGGGCAAACCCAATACAGAAAAGCAAAAGCCAGCATTGTCCACGTGCTGCTATCAACATCAGGCGGGGAAGGAAGACACTAGTCACCCTCCCCTACTGCCCTGCCAGACCTCTGCCCCCCTACCTGCCTCATGCCATCAGCAGTGAGCTTCAGAAGAAACCACAGCAGTGAGTGTCAGGTTAAGGAGCAGAATATCCATAAACAGAGAGGCTGCCACAATGAGGAAACAGAGAAATATATCTGAAAAGAAAGGACAACAGAAAACCTCAGAATACAAATTGGAACCAAACAACGTGTGTGTATGTGTGTGTGTGTGTATGTGTGTGTGTGTGTGTTCTGACAATTACGTTCATGAACTCATCCTAGAAAAAATGCTACATACTTCATTGCTGAATATCACTACGGTCACCTTTGAAATACTCCCCTTGGGAATCTATGCACCAGTGCCAGCACCTAGTCCACCCTTCAAAGCCAAATCGGGACTATTTTTCTGGAATGGCCATCAGAGCTGTCGTGGTATTACCCTTGATGTCCTAAATATTTTCTTTATCTTTGGGTAAAGGCAAAAGTCAATGAGGGCCAGTCAGTTGGGAGGATATTCCAATACAGTTACTTGTTTATTGGCTAAAAACTCCCTCACAGACAGTGCTATGTAAGCAGGTGCATTGCCATGATGCAAGAGTCATGAGTTGTTGGCAAAAAGTTTGGATCATTTTTATGTAACTTTTTCACACAGCCTTTTCGGAACTTTCAAATAGTAAACTTTGTTGACTGTCCACTTGGTACAAATTCATAATGAACAATCCCTCTGATATCAAAAAGGTTAGCAATATCATTTTGACTCTTGATTTGGACTGACGGAATGTTTTTGGTCATAGAGAATTGGCTGACTTCCACTGTGCACTTTGATGCTTCGTGTCAAGGTCACATTGTACACCCATGTTTCATCACCAGTGATAACATGGCCCAAAACATCATCTTGCCTCTTCAAAAAGTCTTGGCAAACTTCAACTCTCCTTTGCTTTTCTTCATCAGTGAGCTCCTTCGGGACCATTTTTGCACACACCTTTCTCATGCCAAGATTTTCAGTAAAGATTTTCCTAACTGTTTCTCTATCAATTTTTACTCAGTCTGCTGTGCTTCTCACAGTCAGCCTATGATTTTGAAGCAAATTCAACATTTTTTTGCAATGTTTTTGTCAGTTCTGCTCCTTACTGGCTTCCCTGACCTTTCTTCATCAGTGACACTTTCTCTCTCCTCAGAGAAACATTTAATCCATTGTACACTGCTGGTTTCTTCATGGCATTATCCCTATAAACTTGGACTAACATGTTGCTGGTTTTACTTTCACTCTTACCAAGTTTAACAGGAAATTTGATGTTTGTTCGTTGTTTTAATTCAAGCTCGGACATTCTCATGACAGTACACAAAGACATGCAACAATAACGATGAACACCACTCAGCGAGACACCACCACATGTCGACATGAACACAACTGTGAGATACAGATATAACAAGATTATGAACTTTTACCAAGTTTGTACAGTGCTGCCAACGTAAGCTCACAGTGGTAAGTTTGCGAACTTCGTTGTCAGTCCATATATATACACACACGTGTGTGTGTGTGTGTGTGTGTGTGTGTGTAAAACATTCCTAAATTCAAAAGATATGCACTTTAAAAAAATGAATTATATTTACCCGATTGTATTCCCATTGGATTGTTCCCTTTCGGGCTTCTAGGCCTTGGGTTTATTGTCAGTTGATAAGCAATGTCTCAGTATTTAAATAATCCATTATTTACTTCGTCACTTACCTGGAGCTGCCTACTTGAATTTATCGGCTCTGATTCTTATTTATCTGCTCTTATTTCTCAGGAACTGAAGCCTATTCCCTTGGTCCTGAATGTTGGAGCAAACTCCCTGTTCTGGTTTTTCGTAAGGTGAGGCAGCAGAAGACTTAAGTTATGAGCAAAACCCTCCTACTGGGTTTGTGAAAATCACTTAATTGGGTGAAGTATTAGTTTCATAATCTCTAAAGTGGAGTTAACAGCATTCTTTTACCTGCCTCACATGGTTGTTGTGAGACTCAAATGTGGCAATGTCCATGTTTGGGAAAGCAATACACTGCGATGGAACTAACACTGAGGAAACCTCTGTTAGGAACTGCGTACTGAGTGTATTTACAGACCTTAGCTCATTTGGTCAAGTGCAGGGTTTGGATATAATTATTATTATGCAGCGTGACTGTCCTAATAGTCTGACTATTGTGAAGCAAATCCCGTGCTCTAGTTCTTTGACCCTCACAGTGGAGACCTTCAATCCCATTATGTCTTCCTGAGTTGTTTCTAATAGACTTAGCTCAGGCTATTCCCCGGTGAGTAACTCAGTGTAACCCTGTGACCTTGGGGCACAGCCTGCCCAAAGCAAAGACCACCTAGTAACTTAGACTCCAGATTGGGAAGCCACCTCAGAGCAGTCCTTTTCTTTCACTACCCGCCAACTTCCAGCAAGTTAAAAATCTCCTGTGAATTCCACTTTTGTAATAATACCTCTTGAATCCATTTCTACTCCTTATGTTATGGGCCTATTTCAGATGGTGGTTAGGTCTTACCCAGACACCCCTTGTGGATATTGCCCACGGGCCTCTTCTGAGACTCTAAGGCCCCCTGCTGGTGGGGTGAGCATCGGTGTTTGCATACCCAGCAGGCAGCTGGAGAGGCAAGAGGGCCAGAGTAAAAGCTCTATGTGCAGCCAAGTCTCAGAATCCACTGTGAGTGACTTCTGCTTCCTTAGCCCTATTGGCTGTGCCAAGGTTTGTGGCATGGGCTGGGAAGCTTTAGTTTCCCCTAATTTCCATCGGAACCCACTACACCCACCTCTAAAAGATACAATTTCAGTTTACCATGCAATACAGCTTTAAGCCCCCAAAGCGCTTCCAATGAGACCACCATTCCTGACATCCCGCTAACATAGGGATTCAGAGGCCTGTCTTCTGGTCTTGCACCTACATTTGCCGGCATCCTCACTGCCTGATGTGACCTGCTCTACTTGCTGGATCCAGCTTTGCTACTTAGTTTTCCTCCCCTGACTGCCTGGTCCTGTGTCTTGATCTCATGGCCTGTCCCAAGCTCCAGACCTTCCTGACTCACCTTCACATGAAGGAAAAAGGGGTTTGCTCATGGAACTGAGCATAAAATGTGAAGTTAGAGGACAGTGGATTTAAAATGATTTTGAATATTTTACATTAAGACCAATTAATACACACACTCACACACACTCACACACACGACATGTGATAAAAAGTATGATGATGGTGACTGCTGCCGCCGAGTGCCATCCAATGGAAAGGCGGGGATCTTCAATACTGGAAGTGATGTGTTGAACTTAGTGTGTGACAAGTTTCAACCTGTCTGGTGCATTCAGTCGGTTGTGAACTACGGTTGAGAGAAGGTGTGTTTTAAAGAGTGCCATAAATCATGAATCACGAACCATGCATTAACATAAATTTCTGTCAAATAAAAACTTACGGTGTGTCCTCATCCACCCTATTGACTGGATCTGGCACCCTGCGACTTCTGGCTCTTCCTCAAAGTCAGAATGGTCATGGAAGGTAAATGTTTTGAATTGATTCATCAAGGCAGCTGCAACAGCGCAACTAAAGACCCTCACGAAAGAGGACTTCCAGAACTGCTCCAGAAAGTGGCAGGAACAATGGGATAAGTGTGTTCGAAGGGAGGGGGAGTATTTCGAGGGGAATTAATGGCACTGTGTCTTTTTAATTTAAGTATTCATCATATTTGTTTATTGCCCCTTGTATGTAATGACTAAAACCAATTGTTCAGAAAAACAATACCAGTAACACATGTGATGCACTCTGATATTTTCTACCCTGTTCTATTTCATTTTTTAAAAAGAAAGTCACTGCTCCTGACCCACCAACTGCTCCTGATTGATCGAAGAAGCTCAGTTTACTGTTTGAAATGTCGATCTGAGGAAATCTTCATGGGAGAAATTGAACTGAACTGGGTAGGGTCTTACTTATAAAAATGGCCTGGGTTTTATTAGACTTCCAGTTGTTTGTGAGTTGCCTCCCCGTCTTTTCTCTAGTATGAGTGAATTGGAGAGGAGAATCCCAGTATGTCTCTTTTGGAAGCATGTTTTATTTTTTTTCTTTTTCGGTCAATGCTTTTGTTATTTTTCAATCAAAGGATTTCGAGTACAAGCATCAGGCATGCTGTCTCTGTTATCTGTAATCAGGGATTAAGAAATGCAGCATAATTGCTGTGGGTAATTCTGTCATCTCCATGAGCAATTCTTCTAGAACTGTCAATTTTAGTGTTGGAGAATTTAAGATGAGAGTGTGGATTGCTGTTAGAGCCTTCAGCTCTAGGTTGGAAGAATTAGAAGAAGCAAGAAAGCTTTGCTGTCAGCCTGGGAGGGGATCTTCGTGGAAATTTGACAGTGAGAGCTGATGGAGTTGAGGATCCAGCAGAAGAGCTCTACTTACAAAGAACTTTCTGTCTCAGGGGGCCTCAACTTGGTTCACAGTGGAATTGCCTGGAAAGATTTTTATATTGATTTATTTTTAACTTCTTATTATGTAAACTTTCAAACAGCTATAAAAGTAGAAAGAAAACCACAATGAACCCCCATGTACCCATCACGTGACTTCAACTATTATGAACTCATTGCCAGTCTTGTTTCTTCTATACCTTACCCACACTGGGTACCTGCCTTTTATTTTGAAGTAAATCCCAGACATAATAGAATTTTATCTATAAATATTTCACTTTGTACTTCTAAAAGATAAAGACTCTATTTTTTAGACAAAACCTCAAAACACAGGGAGATCTTGCAAAATTCCAAATGCCCGGACCCCTGATAAATTAAATCAGAGTATCTGGGGGTGAGACCCAGGCATGGGTAGTTTCACAAAGCTCCCGGATGACTAATTTTGTTATCATACTTGGCTTGAAGGCAGAAATTGAATGGTTAGGGTTAGGACTCTTATGGAGGATGGTCACAAATAGGGAGCATTTCACTTCAGTCCTCGCTTCTCTGCAGATAACTCCCAACATCAACACCTCCTAGTCCTGACCCAACTTCTGCACTCCAGTCTCATATATCTCACCTGTTGTAGGCCATTTCCATTAGCGTGTCTTACCATCATCTATTAAACCTTACTAAGCTTGAAACAGACTTTTCCCTCTGCCCCAAATCAACTCCCTCGCTGCAGTAGCTCCATTTCTATCATCAGGATGGTTATCGTTTTGTTTTTCTCTCATCTCTCCTATACCAACTAGAGCCTAAGTCTGTCAGTTTTTTCACATTCAACACAGCTCACGCCCATCCCATTATTTTTGTTCACACTGCCCCACCCTGCTCTATAGTCCCTTGTCCTTTCAGGCTATATTACCGCAATAACTTCCTATTAGTTCCTTCTCTTTTGTTTCCTGCTTCCAACTTACTCCATGTTCTGAAGTCATAGGTATCCTCTCAAAACACAGTTGTAACAATTCATTCATTTGCTTAGGTAAGCTTTAAATGAATCTCCATTATTTATAGGGCATTTAAATTCATCAGGCATTTTGAATTCTAATATTGCATTATCTCTTACAACACTCACCACTTTAGGCAGATTGTACACTAGTCTTTAACCTGCCATACATATTCTGATCTACTCACCTTTTTAAAAAATATTTATTTTTTTAGTTATATTAGTAAATGATGATTGGTGAGGGCTTGGCTATGGACCATTCCCCCTCAACCACTCTTCTACCAATCATTAGGAATAGTTGCAGAACAATCTGTTTCCGACGTTTCTAGAACTTTCCCAAACATGTAAATATATCCATAGCATAACTGATTACTTTAGTTATTGACTGAGTAAAAGTAAGTGCATTGTCTTTAATCATGATTCTTTTCAAGTAGTTTTTTATTTAAAGTTTAAATACGTGATCATCATTATTAATATTTAACTCTTAAGAATATTGTAAAATTAAACCTGTGGTTTGTACTTTTAGTGTAGTAATTTTTCTTTCCTAACTGATTACCTTATTTCCACTATTTTACATTGAGATAGTCATTGAATAAAAGTGTCAGTATCTAAAAATAGCTGTTTTAAAAACAGGGGTATAATTTATAGAAATGGGTTTAAAAGGGGTGCACAAGTAGAAAAAAATTGGGAACCATGGTCATAGATGCTCAATACATATTGGCTGATTCATCGATCTTGAATTTACTCTCTAGAGTTTAGCACTCCGCCTTCAGAGACTCATCATTAACAGGAGAAGAGTATCTTAAGCTAATATGTAAAAATACATCACATGGCACCTCTAATAGTAGGTTGATTGATTTCTTTTTGTAGTTCAGTTGGTGATGACCACTCTATATTTGATAACTGTTTGTAACCTACCATAGATGTTACAGGGCAGAGTTGAGGAATGGCCTCATATAAATGAGACACAAACTGCTTCCTTCTCTCAAATGCAACACCAGCACCAGAGCCCAAAATTTCATCTCGGTTCAGCAAGTAAGACCTTGGGCAAGACACTTCCATGATCTTTGTGTTTCCTCTATGAAGCAAAGGGGTTAAGACTAGACTACATACATGCTTTCTAAATTTTTTTCCCAAGTAAATATTTTAAGAGTTGATACCACTTTTTGCTCCTTGAGTTTGAATTGAGAGTAATGGAAGCATTACTCATGGAGGATTTAGGTTTCAAAGACAGTAGATAAGGCAAGGATTGTATATGGTCAAAAGTTCCTCACCAGAATCTCTTGGGTAGATCTCCCTTACTTCTACATCAGGTAAAAAACTGAGACTGGCTGACAATTAGGGTACATAAAAAGTAAGTTGAAGCACTAGAGAATCCATTCAGTATGAGGAGATACTCACATCATGAGAAGCTCATGAGACCTGGTCCCAGATGAAAAAATAGCAGGTCCAAGTCACTCATCAGTCCTCCTTGGGACCATGTGTGTTAAATAAAATGGCCAGTGAAAGAGTCTTCAGAATAGAAATGTTTCCTCTCTTTCTGATTGTGCCTGAATTTGGTCTAGTTAATGACCATGTTTGTAATATCAGGGGTAGAGGTACCACTCACAGACCAGACTGTGCTTCTGAAAGAATTAGAGGAGGAGCCTAAAATGCCCTAGATACAACATTCACTATCTTAAACATTTGATGCTAGGGGAGCATCCTCCCCCACCCCCACCCCCACTTTTACTCCTACATCTCTTTTGGAAAACAGCCAATCCTCTCTCTCATCCCTTCCCAAGGCCAAAGAAATGCCAATTCAGCATTGAGAGTCATTAGGAAGTGATCGAGAGGCTGGCAACCTCCCAGGTCTCATATTTAGGACAGAGCAGTGTGAAGAAGGTCTCTTTATTTCTCATAGAGAGATGTCAAGACATTGTATCCCTCAAATAGCAAACATTGAAAAGGCATGAACATGTAGAATTGGATGTAACTCCTGGACTAATTTGACTTGGTGATCACCACTCCCTTTTTGATACGGGAGACTCATTCCTGAGCATCTCTTCTGAACTTCTTAAGACAAGAAAATCCCAACGATTTCCAGCTTTCGCTACAGCCATCTGAAACTAATGAATCTGAGTGTGAGGAGAGGGTATAGTTATAAAGAAAGAAAAAATCAAAAGTCTTTAGACTAAAATGTTTCTTTTTTATAAAAGAGTGAAGAGTATATGCTCATCCTAGCAGTTTTATTTGGGATTTTCTGAAGTTAATATAAGCCCATATAAAACTGGAAACTAAAATTACTTGGGTCTTGAAGCTTGTTCACAAACAGAAATCAGGGAAAATCAGGGATACTGGAGTGTGCCATATAGCCAATCCTTTCCTCTTGAGGAAACTTGTAGAACCCAAAGTTGTATTGTAGGGGTTGGGCCACATAGGTTGATCTTTAGGTGAGTATTTGAGAGAGGGCAGTTTGCCCTAATATCAGTGTTAAAGATGTGGAGTCCAAGGTTTCCTGTAGCTCATATGCTTTCTGATGCTTTCCCACTCCTGCCATTTTTCTAGGCATTTATTCCTCTCTCTGTCCCTTCCAGCTCTTACCTCACAGTTAACTAGTCTCTCAAAGCATTAGCTAAGAATAGGTTAAGGTATTCTTTCTCTCATTCAATAATTCAAATTTGAAAAGATTGATTCTCAAATAGAGAATTTTTATGTGTTTGGGAGACATTTTGAGACAGGAAACCTGGGCCATCCATTCCTCATATAAAAGCTACTCATTGTTCTTGCTTATTGCTCATAAATAATTGCTATAAAAGTACTTCCTTGCTAGAATAATAAACTTCTCAAGGGCAAGGACAGTGCTCACTATTATATCCCCATAACATAGCAATGTGCATGGCACATAAAATGTGCTCAAAGAGGGAAATTGAAATTGGAATCAAGAAAAGGTGGAGGTAGGAAGCCATTTGGAACTCATCAAATACTCTCTCATGTTACAGATGAGAAGACTGAAGACTAAAACAGGTACATTTCTTGGTACCCACCATATATACTATTCCAGTCACATATTTCTTTATCATATCATTTCATGCTTCTAATATGCTTGTATGGTTAAAATTGTTATTCCCAGTGTAGATAAAAAGAGCAAACCTCATGGAGGAGTAGTAACTTACCCAAGGTTAGGCACCTGGCAAGTGACAGAGCTGAGATTTGAACCTGGCCCTCTTTGATTCTAAAGCACATGCTGTCTTGGTCTCGCCCATCTGTCTCCCAGGAAAATGCTTCGAGATAAAGAACTATTCCAGTTCAAGAATGCAGAGCTTATTAGAAGCAGAGTCAGCATTAAACCGGACATCACCTGACTCCAGTTTGGGGCCCCTGATTGATTATAAATGCAATAACACTTTTGGATTTAGTATTTGTCTTCATTATACTAGTCCATTTCAAGTACTGGTCCAGAAAGTAACAGTATATGAGTTCCGTAGTTACCAAAGGAAGCCTTATTGCACGGCCTCTCTCTTCTGCTGCCGTGAGAATGGGCCCGCATTTCTGATGACCTGAGGTTTTCTGTTTAGGGGCCTTTCTCACTGGCAAATAAGTCTTCACTCATTCTTTGGCCTCCTCTGCTGAGTTGGCAGCTATTCTGGAAGAAGGACTTTGCCGTTGAAGAGCCTTTGCAAAATTCCTGACATAGTTGAGAATAGTTTCCAAAAGATGATAGTCATTTTGGTGTTTTTTTTTTTTTTCTCTTTTAAATATATGTTCCATATAAATTTGACCTGGCTTCTTGAGGGATTAGCAATCCGATCATGTTACCAGTCAGTTTAGTGGTCACGGTTGGGTCCCCAGCTACCTACAGAATAAAGGCCACGGCCTGACCAGGATACATTTCTTGCACAAGTCCCATCCTGCCTCCCTGGCTTTATTCTCCTCTGCTCTCTGCCATGTATCCCTTACTTCATCTAACAAAAACTTTCTGAATGTCCAAGTCCTTCCATGACTATATATACAGCATTCCTCCTTCTCTGATGGGTAAATTTCAGCTCATTTTTCAAAACCTAGCTCAAAGTAATCACCATTACACTGCCTTTGTCAACTTGTGCAAGGCAGTGCTCATGACCTTTGGATGTTTTATAGAATACTTTGCACAAGTATCTCTGACAAAGGGAGCAGCAAGCTACCAAATTTAGGAGCATCTAGTTTGCATTTAAATCCTGGCTCTGCCTCTTTTTAGCTTTACAACCTTGACAAGGTTACATAATTTCTTAAGCTTCATCAACAAACAAGAATAATCGTAGGACTACCTCATGGGGGTCATTGTGAAGATTATGTTAATGATACATAGAAGATGTTTAGCAGGATGCCAAGTACAGAGTAAAGGCTTAATGAACCATATCACATTATGATATAACTTTTTAAAAAACTTACCATGATAGTCTGCTAGACAGTGAGTTCTCAGAGGCCAGGAAGTTGAGATATTCATTTTGGAGTCTCTCCAGGTACATTGCATGAAGGCTGGCTACATGGGCAAGTGACCAGTGCAGTTGAATAGGACCCCTCACTCAGAAAGGTCCTGTGCTTAGGGTTTAATGGTCTACAATTGCTGTCGTGAAATAATTTTAGCTTTGAATTTGCATTTGTCTTTGAGTTTATGTAAATGAAGTGTGATGGGACAATAGACTGTGTGTCAGAGGACTTGAACCCAGGCTCACATCACCTCCCTGCCCTTCCAGGATGACTTTTCAACTGCCCACTCTCCAGGTACCCCCTGACTTCCCTAGCATTCCCTTGCCTGCTTGCTCCAACATTGCTGCCACCCTCTGCTGGGGGTTGATGACCAGGTCACAACGTTGAGATGGAAGTGCTCACATGGCACTGTCACTCTGAGCCCACAGAGGGGATCTGGGTATGGGTGTGGGAAGGATTTGAGTTGGGCATGTGCCCCATGGCATCTCAGTGGGGTGTGGGAGAGGCCATCCCTTCTGCAGGCCGGCAGCTCCATGATGCATTGGGCAGGTGTTTCAGTAGCAACCACTCTAGATGTTACTACTAATTCAGGAACTAGTGCATCCAGAGCAAAGGTTGCAAGCCCTTGGGGAAGGTGCCTCTCCACTGTGCATTGGGGTGGCTTGCCCATGGGAAGGGGAGATTGACTTCATCATAATGGGTGAGACCCCACATTTTCATTTTGCACTGGGCCCACACATTATGTTTTCAGCTTTTTGTAGATGCTCCATAAAAAAAGAGCTTATTGAAAGACTCCAAGGTGAAAAGGCCAGAGAGGATAATGTGAAGGTGGAAGAAGACAGTTTCTGCAAAGACTGGGCTCTCCATCAAAAATCACAACCCTAGAAAGGCAGATGGTAAACTATTAGACAGCTGGGAGCTGGAAGGAACATGCTATTTCATTGTCCAACTTAGAATGACATGTGCTTTTCCATGTTCAAATACATAGTTCCCCATTCCCTTCTTAATCCAGTTTTACTGACATTTTTCTCTACACTCAGATCTATTCCAAACCCCAAAAATATCTTCTGTTTTCTTTTGCCAGGATGAAGCAAGGATCCACATTTGGGAAATGGCACAATAGTGATAAAATCTCATTAGAAAGAGTTCCTTATCGTGAATATACTCATAACTATGCTCAGACATGTTAAGTGCTTTCTCTTTAACAGTCACTGATCATAATGAAAAAGCAACGGGTGATAAATTCTCGGCAGCTTTCAACACAGTCTTTGCAGAGAACTTCTCACAGTGAGAGCAGAGAGGGACTCTGGCTGAGTGTTCTGCAGAGCTTTTACTCTGCTTCTAGCAGCTATCTCTTCATTGTCTTCCATTTTTCCCAAACACCCATAAATATTGCAATCCCTAATTACCGTGCCAGGAAAGTTCACTTTAATTGCTATAATTCCTTCCCATATGTTACATGAGATGGAAAAAAAAAAGAGGATTGAGGTAAACTTGGCTACATAACGTCAACCAATTTTTACTGAGACCCAATGCACTACAGACTTCTCTTCATTTGCTAAATTTAATTCTGAAAGGAGAAAGAGGGGTAGGGGAGGGGAGAGAGGGGGAGACCAGACATCAATTTGATACTTATCTCCAGCATATACAAATGAAGAATATGATTTATAGCAAAACACTAATTAAAATGAAATCATTGAAAAATATTTGGGAGCCCGGTGGGATTCTTTATAACAGAGTGTGATCTATAGCAGACAATTACAAGTACACAGCGAGTCACCCAACTTGCGTAGCAGGGAAAGGGAGGGGAGAAAAGGCAAAACGTAGGGAGAAACAGCCCTCTGCATAGGCTGTTTGCAAGATCTAGCATGAAGTTTCATATCCAAGAGCCCTCCCAATAATGCTGAGTAAGCCTGCAGTTCCATCTCAAAGACTTCCCAGCTGGTAGTTTTCAACCTTCTTCCCCGAGTCTCCGGCAGCTTGAGGGCATGGCTCCCATTCAGTCCTCCATCCATTTTTCTTTCTTTCCCTCTGCCTCTTCTTCCACTCCTCTTTTTAAAACCCAGGACGACGAGTGAAATACTAAATGTGCTCTGTACCTCCCGGCACAGCGGCATTAAATGTCCTGCGTGTTTTTACATTAATTTATCAAAACGCAAATAGCAAAACTGCAATGCTAATAGGAAGTGTATATTCATTTTTTAAAAAAAAGCGTCTTGTGAAAATACACCAAACAAACCCAGGCAGCATTCAGACTGCTTTGAAAATAAAGTGGGATTTGTTTGCAAGGATTTAAATTGGTGAATGATTTGAATTTCTCCACCCCTAGGTGAATGATTTAGATGGCCTTGACCCCAGTCTGACTGCAGGGATTAATGTGGGATAATGATTGCTGAGGCTATCATTGCAGCAGGCATCATTAATTATCCTTATTGATTGTAGCTTTCAAAGATAAAGCATTATGCTGACTGGAAAATACCCTCTTCCTGCAAGGTCAAGGCTAAAATAGGGAAGCTAAATAATTGCATTAACAAACAAAGAAATAAAAATAACCTCTCAGAGCATTATGTAATTAAGATCCAATTACAACGTTTGTTCTTGTTTACAAAATGACAGAGTTATTGTCAAGTCATTTTCCTGAAAATTGCTTCAGTACATGATAATTGCATTATAGCAGGTAACCAGAAAGGAGCATTAAAAGGGGGATCAGTTTCCTTGGACTGCTGCCATGGCTCTTGCTGTCTGACGCACCTATGAAAAAGAGTGAAAGCCCCAAGGGTGTTGTCTAAAAATACTAATGATATGTTAAATGAACGGGGTTAGATGGAGGAAGTAATAATTGGGCCTCAAATCCTATTATATTTCTTTTGGATAGTGTAATGGAGCTTAGAGAGATCCCAAGGATGTTATCACAGTCGTCTTTTCTTACACCCCTTCTCTGACCACGGTCATTTTCGTTGCTGTGAAACTCTTGGCTCTAAACCTGTGTTTGGTTGTAAATTTCTCTGGTGAAAGGGATCAATCAGTATTACATCTTCTCTGCTATTGACCAGATTTTGGACTCTTAAAAAAAAGAGGCTTTTAAAGGCAAAACCCAAAGCTACATGTGATTTTTTCTGTGTGGAAATATTTTAAACAAATGCTATTTTTCTCCTGCTAAAGGCCTTCTACTACATGTTCAGAAACAGCACATACTAAGGTGTGGTAAGGAAGGCGTGGGTTTGGGGAATTGGAGCTGGTGTGGAAGCTGGGCTTCCACTCTTCAGAGGGGAGCTTATGACCTAGACCAGGCATTTGGTATTTTGGGGACTTAGTTTCTCCATCTAAGAAAGTGGAGATGCTTATTACAATCCTGCCCTAGTCCAGGTGAGTTGAAAACTAAGGATACAACACCAACAAAAACAAAAATCCCCTATATAAATTGTTCTTAAATTGTAGGATCCTTGACTAGAAGGTATTGTCAAAACCGAGGGTGATGCTTTATACTTACCTTATTTTATAAAAAGAGAGAGAGAGAAAGTCACTATTCGTTACTCTTATACAGAGGGTTGGACACAGTGCTGAGCGTTTAAATTATTTTATTTAATCCTCACAACCACTCCATGAAAGATACTATTTTTATTCTCACTTGATAAACATATGGGGAAACTAAAGCTCAGAGAGGCTAAGTAACTTTCCCACTAACACACAGTGAGAAAGTGGTAAAGATTTGAACTCAGGTCCTGACCAGCTACCAAGTCTGTGCTCCTTTCAGATCCGTGATAGTTTCAGCAAAGACTGCTTCCAGACTTGCTCCTCTGCTACTTGAACCTCGTCTCCTTTCCCGGCTTCGCCTGCCAGCCTCGTGCACTCTGCATTTCTTAATACAGAAATGGACACAGTCTTGTTTTAGAAGTTCATATAATATATAAGTTCATAGAACAAAATGTGGAAGCCCCCTGTCTTGGCAGCCCCCAACTCTTAGACCCTGACATGTAACAACTGTTAAGGCTGGTATGTATATATCTTTTTACTCCTTTCTCTGCATATATAGATGCATACCATTATTTTTTATTTTACATATAATGTGATGATAAATTTTATTCTGCAGCTTGTCTCTTTTCCTTCAGAGTATGCTTAAGAGGGATTTCAAGCAGTATCTATAAATCCATCTATTTCTTTATAATGACTTTGTAGACTTCCAGTGTAGGAATATAATTTATTTAACCTGCCTCTTACTTTGGGGCATTTAAGTTGTTTCCAGTTGTACAATTACAGTCAGTGCTGCAGTGAACATCTGTGTACATCTATCTTTGTGGACATGTGTAAGCATTTCTCTACGTTGTATTTCTGCAAGTTAAATTTCTGGGGTGGATGATATGCACATTGTAAATTTTGGTAGTAATAAAAAATTTCCCATCAAAAAGACTGTACCAATCTATTGTATAGTATAGAACATGCCTGTTTTCCTCTACATTCGCAAATACAGGATATTTTTAATCTTTTAACTTTTCTATTTTTTGATGACATTATTTTTTATGATGCTTATAATTTATATTTTCATAGTGAGGTAATATAATTTTTATATGTTAATTGGCCATTTGTTTACCTTTTGGTAAAGTAACTCTGTGTATACTGGGATCATTTTTTTAAATCAGGATATTTAATAGGCATTTGTCTTTTTTTTTTTTTTTTTTTTTGGTTATTGAAACATTCGAGCATCCTGGCCTGGCCAATTGGTTATTTTTGCCTAAGTCACTGATGCTTGAGGAAGTAATGCAAAACCACAGGGACAGCTGATTAATTATCCACCACGCCGCTGCAGGTTGCATAATGCCAGTGGCTGTGTCCTCACCAGAGACTGTCTGTGCTGGGACCTTGGCCTGCTTCCTATTGTCCGACCTCTCTTTGCTCCCGCTGAAGTGCCAAGCATCCACTGATCGGAAAGGATAACTTCTGGCCTTCCCCCAAATTCCTTTGCTTAAATTAGCCTGAGATGCTTTATATTGATAGCAACAAAAGACCCCAAAAGTTATATACTAGTGATCAACAGGAGCGTGGATCACAGCTAAAAGACTTTCCGGGAGATGAGAAGGATCTGAAATTGGTTACGTAGCATGAACGGGGCTGAAGGCAAGGAAAATCCTATTGGTGTTCAAAGGTTTGAATTTGGCAGTGCCTGGCAAGGCATGGTAAAACATGATTTTGTAAAGTTATTTAATTCATTGCTTGTGGTGTCCTGAAATAAAGTACCTATAGGGGATAGAGCGTGTCTATTGTGGGGGTTTTGGTCCCGCTGTGGAGAATACTATTAAAATAATAGACTATCTTGCTTGCTTCACAGCACATATATTCATACTGAAAAATTGGAACAATACAGAGAAGATTTGCATGAGTATGATGCTCAAATTCATGGAGTGTTCCATATTTTAAAAAATGGACTATTAATATAATGGACTGAACACCATAATAATCACAATGCAGCTAGGAGAGCATTGCAGCTACAATTGTGTGTTGTTTTTTTTATTGCCTTGCCTCAAATTTTTACATCCTGTGTAAAATATGAATGTTTCTCAAATAAGCTATGAATGTTTTCTGTATAATGTGTGAATGTTTCTAAGTAGAAACCCTAAATAGCTAAGAGGTCTATTAAAATGATACCAAATAATGGTTTAACTTGACAACCTTAAAATTATTAATAACATAGAGAACAATTCTTTGTTGTATTTTAGGGATCGACCAAGAATGAAAGAGTATTATATAGTCAGATTATAACATCCTTGTCCACTTTATTCTTTCTGTTTGGTTTCATTTGTTTATTTATTTATATTTTTAGACTTATTGGGGTAACATTGGTTAATAAGAATTACATAGGTTCCAGGCGTACAGTTCTGCAGTGCATCGTCTGTGTGTTGCACTCTGTGTTCACCACCCGGTGTGAGTTCTCTTTCCATCACCATATGTTTGGCTTCCCCTCCCTCCTCTTCCACCCTTTCCCCACTTGGTTACATCTTTTTTAACCTTGATAAAAACATGCATCTCGAGTGGAAAAAAATGTGAAAAACCATTTTATTATTGCCATAAGACAGCATGAAAGGGCAGGGAGAATTCCAGGTCATGAGTAAGAAAGTTGCTCTAGGTCACTGGGCAGCTTAAAGGAAAGAAATAACAGGTTTAAGTTCTTAAAATTTTGACTCAAAGCTTTGGATTGAAACCAGAGGACTTACTAGAATTAGTTTGAAAGACTCTTATCTCTTAAAACCCCAAGACTGATATAGCTCAATATCAAATCAAGGTTTGATCCTGTGAGCTGCCAAAATTACACTGTCAGTGGAATTCATAGCTTCCTTGGGTCTTTTGTGTGAAAGTTACACAATCCAAAGGAAACCGTAAGTCAGAAAACTGGAGTTGGGATGTGTAGGATTTAGAGGACTTGGACTCTGCTAAGCCTCCAACTCGTACTAAAGCTCTCCTGCTCTCCAGGTTAAGCAGCCCATCCTTCAGGGTCAGCTGAGGCTAATTGAATGTTTTCTCCTGAAGAAGCTACCTTGTAAAAGAACCCCAATATCCATCGTACCCTCCTCCATCCATAATCTCTATACACATAATTAGGACTAAGGTCCAGGATGTGGTTTGGGGCCAATTACAAAAGCAAACCTAGAAATAGAACTTAGACACAAACAAAAATATATAAAAAATTAAAAACCTCACTGCTGTATAGATTATGGTAAATTACATTTTTGGTGGGAAATAAAGCAGGGCAAATGTGTATGTTTATAGAGTGTGGTGACTGTGTTCGATTTTAATAGACAACAATTTTCTAAAGAGATTGTACCCATTTTACATTCGTGCCAAAAGTGTATGAGAGTTTCACTTGCTCCATATTTTTACCAACTTGGTATTCTCAGTCTTCTTCATTTCAGCAATTCTGGTGGATATGTAGTGATCTCAGTGTGACTTCAGTTAGCAGTTCTCTGATGATCGATGAGATCAAATATCCTTCATGTGTTAACGGATCATTTGGATATTTTTGGATATTTTTTATATAAAATACCTCACAATAGGCACATGGTATAAATTTCTCAATTGTTTTTTTCTATTGGGTATCTGCTTTTAAAATATTGATCTCTAAGAATTATTTACATAATCTGCATATGAGTTCTTTGTTACATACATGTGCTATAAACATCTTCTACTTTGTCACTTGCCTCTTTACTTAATGATGTCTTTTGATGGATGTTGCTTATATTTTAACTTTGGTTGTGGTATCTTTCTTCATACAGGCATTTAAAAGTTTTAGGTACTCACAACTAACTTTTTTTTATTTTTTATGATTTGTAACTTCTGTATCTTGTTTAGGAAGGCCTTTATTGCCTGAAGATTTAAAAGTTCTTGTTTCATACTCACTTGGCCAAGGCACATGCCCTCTCAGGACCTCTCTCCTTAGAATGACTAGGTGATCTCTAACAATCCCTTTAAATTTTATTATTCTTAAAATTTTAGCTTAAAGCTTTGAGTCAAAATTTTAAGAATTATTAATTATATTAATTTAGAATCAGCTTGTCAAGTTCCATAAAATTTAACTATCGGGGTTTCCATTGGGATTGCATTAAGCATATATATTAATTTGGGGAATGAATTTATGTTTGTAAAATATTGGATCATTCTACTTGGGAACTAGGTATGCTTTTCCAATTAATAAAATATTTTCTTATATCCTTCAATAAAGTTTATAAATTTACTCCATATAGTACTTTGATTTCTTGGGCATTTTATACCAGCGTACTTTATGGCATGCAACTGGCTGCTATTGGTAATGGTATTCTATCTTTCATTGTATTTTCTAAAGCGTGTTTAACCACTGTGTAGGAATGATTTCTATATGTTAATCTATGTCTGGCCACCTTAATGACCTCTCTTACTAATACTAGTAACTTACAGTTGATTTCCTTTGACTTATAATAGTGCATGTTGTTTCAATTTGTTGTAGCATCAACTAATTTTCATTTTTTTTAATCCTGTGTGATATATGAATATTTGATTCAAAATATTTTGGAAGAAAAATATGTTTAGATTAAGGACAACTATAGCTGCCTCACCTGCTAATTTGTCAAAGAACACTGCTACTTGTGATGCCCAAAACAGGCTTTTTGCATTCCTGACTGAATGTGGTACACCTTCAAACATCCCCAATCATATGCAGGCCACATTCAAGACTTACTAGTAAAGAAAGGCACAATTTGTATCTATTTTGCAATTATTCTCTGTTCCAGAGAAAAACTTACTTTGTGCTATTCATTGCTGCTCTTCCATTCCTGAATTAGCATAGGTTACTGGTTACCATATTTTCCATAGATCCCTAAACTCCCACTGATCCACTCAGCCAGTATGTATGTATGATGCTTGTATTGTATGTCAGGCACTGAGGATATAGAATTAAATAACATTCAGTCCATTTCTTCACGGAGTTTATTTTCTGGTTAGGGGCTCCCACAAGTCATGAATGCTTGTGACTCAGACTTCCTGAACCATGATTAAACAGCATGATTATACGAGTAATGGGGAATTCAAATCAGGGCTTGAATTTTAGATATACTGCTATTGAGAGTTGGAACTGTACCCAGAAAATGTTTGGTACTCCTCACCCCTTCGGACTTTTGAATATTGGTTGGATCACAGAATAATAAAATGTAAAGGGATTATTAGAGATCACCTAGTCATTCTACAAAAGAGAGGCCTTGAGAGGCCATGTGCCTGCCAAATGAGTAATCTGTATAAATGCAACGATGTGAAATTACATCTCTTTGGACATCTAGGACATCTTTCATTATAACACATATAATTCAGCCTTCTTCAAATGATGTTCAAACTAGTGATGTATTTTTTCAGTCAGTGATGTTTTTTGGCCTCGATTTTAAGACATTATAAAATATTGTTGAGTTCTCAGGAATGTCTGCCTGTCTATCTATCTATCTACTTATCTATCTGTCTATCTACTTATTATTGATTAATCATCTATCAACTATCATCTAGGCAGGAGGCTTTTATGAAATAAAATTAAAAGTGAAAGGTTAATCTTCGGTGAGTATAAACCAAAAACTACCTGATGTATACTCCAAATAGACATAGTTGAGTGACATGGAACATGTCAGTAGTGAAATCTCTGGCTTTGGATTGCTTTAGTGCTGGCTTTAAACCTAGCTATTCCATTTACAAATTCTGTGACTTTGGACAAGTCATTTACCTGCCCTGAGCCTTGGTCTATCTTCATTGGTAAAATGGGATAATGATACCTACATTATAGGGTTATTATGAAGATTAAATGAGAGATGTATAGAGCCTGGAATACAGTAAATTCCCTGTAATTGATGGCTATTAAGTTACTAGATATGGACCTTTGCTATTGATTTGTATAGTCCCATTTTATTATATAAATTTTCTCCATCTTTAGATGTTTTTGTGTACCTGCACTTCTCAAATGTAGTGAAGCCACCTGCTGGTATTAGCATCTCATATTATGGTGTAACTGAAGTAGTTACTTCTTCAGTTTATTGCTTTTATGGTATTGAAATATGACATTAAATGTTTATAGTACCAAGGTATATATAAAGTAATCACTAAAGCATCTAAGCATATTTGAAAGGCTTGAAACTAGTAACTTTTAAAGTTGATGTTTAATATTATCTCTTTGCTATCAATAGCTTAACTAATCAATCAAATAGTTATTGAAACACATGAACAATGGATAGTCCAGGGCTTTAAAGAGTTTAAAATGTAGTGAAGATACAAATCATTACCATGTGAAAAGAGCAGCACATTCGGAACTGCGGAAAGTATGGCAAGGTAGATTACCGTAATAGGGAAAACGAAGGCTATGAGTATGAAGGTGGGGAGAACTTTTTGACTGGTAACACCTCCTGTGGATGGATGAGAGCAGGATCTTACCGCATAGAAAAAATTCGGGGGTGGAGTGGAGGGAAGGCAGAGATGAGGGAGGGGACAAATCATTTAGGAAACACTGGATGATCAATTGGCCTAGATGAAAGAATCTGTGAAAATGTAGGTTAAAACTAGAGTATAAAGAGCTTTTAACTACTTGAAGTATGCAAGATTAAGGAGTTTAAACTTGGCTTTTTCTTTTTACAATGAGGAGTCAGGGGCATTCTCGGCTAGGGGAGTAAAACCAGCAAAGTGATGTTTAGAAAAGTTTACCCTATGGGCCAAATAGCACCTGGAATCAGAGGGGAAACTAGAGGTAAACGAATCAGTTCGTGGACACAATTATGAGGTGGTACAGGGGCTGTGTGGTGGAAATGAAAAGGATGGGGAGAACGCAAGGTGCATTATCGTGTCAAATTGCAAAAAGAAAAATAAAGAAAAGAGTTGTTTACTGACTGGATGCGTGACAAAGTGATTTTAAACTCAGTACCAGTTACAGAAATCAGGAAGTCAGCAGGAGGGAGTGAGTTTGGGTTACATTTTCATCAACTTGAGTTTAAATTGGTGGCAAGATAATCCATATGGGATTGTCCAGTGACCTAGTCAAGATCAAGGCCACAAAGGTGGATTTGAACATTATCACGAAAAAGTTAGGGAGACAAAATGGTCCGTGAGGGCAAGTTCTAGAAATTTGAAAAGGGAGAGAAGGAATGATGCAGGAAGATAGCCAAAGGGAGGCGGCGACCAGGTCAAGTGTTGGCGTTCACTTTCTTATTTCCGAAAGATGAGAAGGCTAGTGAGAGCTTGAAGTTATGCGTGTGGGAGGAAATAAGGCTGCTTACGAGCAAGGTGTGGAGACAAGGCCTTAGCGTGAACTATGAAATCAAGAGTAGGGTGACAGGGGACCCGTGATGTGCTGACTCTGCTTTGCCATGTTCTGGGTAACATCCTATCAGGCATTTATATGACACCTCGCTCAGGATAAACAAGTTTGGATGATGTGAGAAGAATTTTGTATATATTTTCTTTTAATTTTTCCTTGGGTAAGATTGTTCAAATCAAACAGAGCTACAAAACGGTGCTGTGGTCCCCTTTTGTAAAACCAAGAAAAACCCAAATCTGGACTCTCTGTGATCTATCTAGTGCTTGTACGTGAGGCATTTTACCTCTTAGGTTATGCTGGCAAAATAAGGAAAAATGCAAGCATTTCCTGTCCCCCCCCAAAAAAAAATTAGGAAAATGAACTTGTCAACTGCTGAAGTATTGCTAGTGTGCTAGAGTTTGGATCTGCAGTGTTGGATGTCACAATTAATTTATCATTGTCCAAGTATGACTTCCTGCTTTTGACCTCACACCAAAAAGGCGTAAAAGAGTTTGTGAAGCAAAGCTTCTTGGAAATCAAATGGCTCATCCAAAACAGCATTTTAATGATTTAAGTAAAAATGAATCAGAAACATGTGGATTTAATTTCCCTTAAAATTCACATGGGTTTGAGACTTAAAGGAAAATAGTACTTGGCACAATGTGTTTAGGATTTGGTTAAACTCAAAACATTTGAAAAACTCTGGAACACTGAATGGCTTCGAAATGTGGGCATGGTTACAAAACCCTCATTCTTCGGGGCACTATTCAAACAGTCTATCAACATGCTTTAGTTTTCAAAAGGCTAATTAGAATAAAATCAACAAATTTTATTGATTGCCTACTACGCGCAATCAATAAAGTAGAGAACCGCAGTTTCCCCCTTATCACAGCTGGGAAGGCTCTGCTGGAGTGTGGTCATGGGAAAGCCCCCGCCCCCCCAAAATCAGAGTGGGCTACAAACATTCGAATTCTATTGCATCAGCCATTCCTAGTCATACACTCTGCTATTGTAGCGTTCCATCCAATATCAGGAGCATGAAAAAAGGAGTTATGTCATATGGTACTGAGTTGGTAATCAAGCATTGCTTTGGATTTTCACACCATTACTTTAAAAGGTCATTTTGGCATGTGTTGAAAAGGCAATACATGCTTAAAATGTTACACTGGGGAAGTCAATTAAAATATGTAACGAAGACCATGAAAATGAGGAAAACCAGGGGTTGACAAAGTAACCTCTCTGCAGTTGCATCTCCCAACTAACCCACGTGGCAAGCCCAATTGTTAGCATCTCAGTGGCAAGGGGATTTGTAATGAAACCCACAGAAGTTCTGCCCAAAACGTACTCGTGTTATTTGTAGCCATTTATATTAGTCCCAAGCTGAGTGATGCCTAGGGAGATAATTGAATTTCTTATATTTCTCTCTTTACACTCACTGCCATGATCAGAAAATCACAATTTTGAATGCCTCTCTCTCTCTCTCTTAGGGTGGACCATGCAGTCCCTGTAATTGGACACGTCTCCAGGGAATGCTGGATCTTCCCCTGCATTTTACAGAAAGCTTTATGGAAAGTTGGCCTCAATATTTTGGGTAACTTTTTCAAGGGACAAAGAAGATGCGACTTCAAATAATCTCTTTTCTTTTTTTTAACCCAAGAAAGTTTATGAATCATACAAAAAGCCCTGCTTAAGAAAGTTGCCTCCTAACATCTAGGCTTCATGAAGGTTCTTCAGAAAAGGACAGCATTAGTTGTTTGAATAAACAGTAAAGTGTAACTCAAAGAGAAATCCACCCCCGTACCCCCCAAAAAGAAAATCCTAAATGATTGTGTTTGGTAAACAAACCTTGGGAGAGGCTGTCATATACAGTGCTCCCGATAATTGTGATGAACTTAGATAACCAGTCCACAGATTAGGAAAAGACAAAAATGACATGTTGACATATGAGAAATACTGAAAAATATCTACCTACGTTCTTACACAAGTTTGTATTCGTACAGCTCTTCTAATCTCCTTTCACAGTTGTGCTCCTCTGACATTCTTGGCAAACCTGGGAGGAAATCAACTGTAGATATAATATCCATCACTTTAATTCAGCAAATTTGAGATCCTGAGATTTGAGACTATTGAAGGAAGCAAAGCAGTATGTCTTTCATTAAAGGAGGCAGAGAGGTTAATGGAGACTTCTGCATTACTCAGCACCAGGTTTCTTATGATCCCTTAGCTGAAGCTATATTATTCTCATCTGCTCTGCTGAGGAGAAGTGAAAATATCCCCTACAAACTTGAGTAAATAGTCGAGTGTTTAGAAGGTAAGAGACCTTCCTTGGTGTTGCTAAAATCTTACGGAGTGCCTTGGCTTGATTTGCTGTTGCTGCTGCTGCTGCAGAATTGCTAAGGGAGGTACCAGGGGTCTTTCCCTCAAGGAGGACCAAAGAGCCAGCCGATGAATACATTACAGGCAATATGCCTGCATAACAGTCATGGAAAACATTTCATTTCTTCAATTAATTATATAATGATGCTAGTCATTCATGGCACTGATTATGCCCATGAAAAGCTTTTTTAAAGATGGGAATAAATAGACTATAAATAGAAAAAAATAAATATATATAAAAGTCTTTTTCCCTCTCTTATTTCCACATAAATTAATTCTACAATTTAATAAGCTAACAGGTGGTTCCACTTCAGACTGAGCAGATGTTAGACTGAATGGAGACCCTTCTTGTGTTCAATATATCCTTGAGCATTTTCTTTCTTGATCTCTTCACTTCTCTCTTTCCTTTCCCCCTCTCCTCATTTCTACTAGATTTATGAGCAGCTATAGTATAAACTGTTTTGTTTGAGCAATATGAATATTGATGACTGACATGTGCTGATTTTAGATGTATTAGTGACATTCATAATCCTGAAAATGTAGACATTTTTCACCAGATAATGAGGTACTAGATTGTCATACCAGGAAATTCCCTTCTCCTGGTGCACACAAGTAGATAATTTCTATTACTTTACAGATGGGACTCTAAATTGGAAGCTTATTCCGGAAGAAGTGACAGGAAAATATGAATTTAGATTCCTGATTTAGAAATTTTCTGTGTTACTCAGAAGTCTGATATATTACTTCAGTGACATCACTGACTCCTTTTTTGGCCATTTCTGAGAAATAACCACCAACTTTTAAAAGAAGAGCTTCCCATGTCTTCCTCCTCTTCAGGTTTAGCTTAGAAATTATTTCAAGTTCTTACTGTTGCAGAGACTTTGTAAACAATGGGGCATAAGAAGTCAATCAAAAGAGTTGCTTCCAGTGCATTGTCTTATAATTGTTCATCCAGGAAAATGCCTTCTGACAATATTTGAATTAATGACCTTTTGGTAAAAACTATTTTTCATTTTTATATTAAAATCATATATGTGCTTATGCCTCTGACATAATTTCATATCACATTTAAGAAATACTTATTTTCTGGATTCTATTTCTGCTTCCTCCCTAAAACTATACCTGGACACTTATGGCATGTTCCTGGCTCTCACAAAGCTTTGATGAAAGTCACTTTCTGCCCTTGGGACCAGCCGGATACAGCTGAGACATCGCTGATGATAGAACAAAGTCACCCCCAGCCCCTGGTCATCAGGATTGTGATGAACTGACACCACGCCCCCCATTCTTGGCTCTTTCCCTTACTTTTCGGTAAGAAAGGAAAAGCTGAAACAGACAGAAGATGTGGTCTCTCTTAGTGCTGCGATGGTTCTCTCAGTCTTCTTAGATTTTTCTAAGAAAAACGCCTAAGTATAAATTCTATTTTAATCACGGACTACAGGTAGGTTGTTGGGAAAGTTATGGACATTATCTATACACCTAAATCTGTTTATTCAACTATAAAAGGAAGTTGTCTGGACCGGTGGGGATGCAGAGAGTTCTGAGAACATGGCGTTAGTGTGAGAGCCAGAGTGAGGCATGGGCGGGAAGTCCGCCGGGGGCTACCTGGGTATAGAAGCCCAGGGTTCCTCTACTTTCCCTGCTATTATTCTGCCTCTTTGACACCGTTGGTTTCAGCAGCTTCCTTTATCAATCACACCCTGACTTTTACTGTTTCTAAACTTGACTTCATCTATCAGGCTTATAAGGTACCCGATATTGATTTGACAATGTGGTTCTCATCTTTTACATTCCTTCCTTGACTTCCTGTTTGCTGATTCAGTTGCTCCTTAAATCTTGACCTCTGAGTTCTTGACTCCAGGCTGATAGCCTGACTTTAGTTCTGATAAATCCTTCCTAACAAGCTCAGGGTCAAGGACCTGAGAGGCCTGTCCCCTGGTGGGGGCTAGTGTCCTCTCAATCTTCTTTTCTCTGATGATATAGAAATAAAATGTCGCTAAGGACACTATCAAGTACCTGTAATGTTCTGGACTTTGTGATAGAAATTTTATATACACTATCCATACTCTTACATAATATCTCTGACCTAATGAAGTATGATAGTGGAATGGTAAGAGTGCAAAATCTGGAGGTTGCATCCCTGGATTTGAATTCTGGTCACACTAACTGTGTGACATTGGACAAGTTACATAAACTCTGTGCTTCTGGTTTTATTTTTATTTCTTTTTATCTGTAAAGTAAGGATAATAGTGCTCACTGTCTAGAGTTTTTGCAATGATTAAATGATTTAAAGCAGGAAATGTGTTTATGAGACTACCTTGCAGGTAGAAAAGCTGAATAAATGTTAGCTGTTATTATTACTATTTTGGTCAAAGTTATCTGGAAGTATAAATGCATTAAAATACCATTTTTTTAGTTGGTAAAATTACTTTGTTTAGATTTGTTTTTAACTACTTATTTAAAGAAATGATAGATTCCATTTTCTTTTAAATAGCTATGAATAGTTATTTGTTTTCATTTGCAGTAAAAAGTGAAGCCATGAAGATATCTGGGTGATATTGCTATTAATATTTTATATTCTTTCCACCTCTCATGGACTTCTTCAGACAAACAAGAGTAGTTTTTATTGTAGTGAGAAAAGAGAAAATAAAAACACAAACCAAAAAACAAAAAAGCTGGCATATTACTTAACCCTACAGCAAATTGATCCTCCAGATGGATATAATTAGGCAAAACTCGGGATCCTATTTAATGGTATCAAGTATCTTGTTTCTGTTCTATTGACATTTCTACTTCTGAGATATCAGGATCCAATATTAACTAAACATCACCTAAAGTGGCGAGTTAAAATTTTTTACAGAAATGATTCATTCAACGAGTGTTTATTGAACACCTACTTTGTCTTAAGGGATGGTCCAGTTCTGGCAGTGCAGCCATGAATGTGATAGGCAAGGTTGGTCTCTCCTTGCTGCTTACAGTCTAAAGGAGGAAATGGTGCCATGAAGAGCATAAAAGATGGTGATGTAATGGCACGGGATGGGCAAGGGGGTTGGGTACTCCTTTAGACAGGGTGGTTGAGGAGATGTCAAAAGAAGCCAGCCATGTGAAGACTGGGAGGCTGAGGGATTCGAGCAAAGAGCCCATCGTGTTCAAGCAAATGGCCTGAAGTGGGTAGGAGCATGGTAGGAAAGGCACCAGTGTGTCTGGAGGAACATGAGAGGTGGGCCATAGTAAGACTTCAGATTTTTAGTGCAATACGAAGTCAGGGAGGATTTCCAACAGAGAAGTCATATCCAGTTTATAATTTTTTACCAGTTTTACTTAGTCGTGGGGGAATGGGGGTGTGGGTAGTGGGGCAAGTGTGTATTCAAGGGGCCTATAGAGGGGTCTGTGGCCCAGGCAGAGGTGCTGGGGGCTGGGCCTAGAGCTGTCCCTGGGGAAACGTGACAAGGGGAGGTTTAGGATATTTGTCGGAGAGAGGGCTTGCCAATGGATTGGAATTTGGGAAGTGGGGCAAAAGGACCCAATTATAATTCCTGTAATAAATGTTTGGCTTGACTGGCTGGGTGGGTTGTGATACCATTTTAGGTGGTGGGAGACGAAAGAGGAACACGTTTGGGAGTAAAATCAAATGCTTTGCTGTGATCCAGTTATTTTTGGAGTGCTGTGAATCGAGCATATCAGTGACTAAACATAAAACTTTTGCTGAATCTTCTGCAGTAGAAGGGGAGATTTCGGTTGTAGAGTATTTCAATATCCAAATAACTTAGGAATAAAAAACTCCATTTTAAGACATAACAGAGACTTGCCAAATAAAACACACAATCACAAATCTCTCTTTGAATTTTCTGGGGGTTATAAAGAGATTTTTGAAGTCAAATTGTCATGTTGCTATTAACAGTTTGCTTAAAGACACTATACCTTCTTTTGGAAGTGCAGTCATTGACCCTTTCCATGCTTTTCTTGCCCACTTTCACATACCTATTGTTCTTCAAGACTTTTGTTATTCTTCAGATTTTATTAACAAATATAATCCTGAATATTTTTATCTTACTTTTAGTTGATGTAGATTTCTCATGATTAGATAGTAAATGGCTACCGACAGTGTTAGGATGTAGTTCTTAACATCATTATGTCCTCATGAAGGTCTTTAGGGTGAATATCATCACTGGACCATTCTAAGCAATCAGCTCAGGCAGACATGGAGCCTGACTCATCCATCACATGTAACAATGAACTAACTTTGTGGTCATTGCTTCATCTATAGTTTAGCTGCCTTTGATTTTATTACATAAGTTTCACAAATATACATTCAAATGCTATATTATTTTGTATCAGCTTTAGACACTAACAACTGTTTTTGGTATATTAAAACATACAGAAACAGTGAGCTCCTGTCATTTAGACCATAATGAAATACTAAACTTTCCTTATTCTTATATTTAGTTAAGGATTAAATTACGAGCTTAATTTACTTATTTTTAAAAAAATTCCATCTAAGTAGACTGCAATGCATGCAGTGATATGTGCTGTTTATATAAATAGCATGGAGGTTAATTCAGACCATTTCATGGAAATGGTTTATGTATTGTAATCATGAGTCAATACACAGTGCTCTTTAAATTTAAAACAATGTAAATTAGCCAAGCCAATTTAATTCTTGCCAAGAAAGACTATTCCTTAAAGCCATGTTTTTAAGTTTATTAGGTTAAATGCAACTATATTCTGTAACCAATAAGTGAGAGGATTTATTGAATTTTGAAACCCACTGATTATAAGTTATGTTTTTAAAGTTATTTAAACAAGTTAAATATGTTTATAATAATTTCATTTCCTATGTGACATCTAGCTAATGAGGAAAAAATAAGGCTCGGAGAGAACCAGAGTGGGTTTAATCTTTTTCTGGCCAAAGCCAAGTTTAAATCCTGTCCAAATGTCACTTCTCAATCACAGTTTTAAAGGATTAAGCATGATTATAGTGCTATTTCTTTACTTCTCTGATACAAGTTCGTATCAAAGTTATCTTAAAACCTGCCATTGAGTTTCACCCTTGAGGTGAGAAAGTAGCCTGCTGAGTGAGTATTTATTTCAAGAAAGAAGATATATTTGCTTAATATAAATTGGGTAGTACTTACAGCTAATGTGTTCAACCATTTTTATGCCAAATTCATATGAACGTTCTAGACTATAAGAAGATAATTTATTAGTATTTTCCTTTTTAGATTATATTTTGCAGATATGAATAGGTTTTTCTGAGCTCAAGAAATTTTTGCTTAATAAATCTGGTTTTCTGCTTGTTTCATTTAGGAGAAAAGTCTAATTTAGTTATAATGATTTAAAAACTGATCTATCCAAGTACATAATATGCAGTAATTTCTTTTTTTACATTTTGTTAAAATTGTGGGCTTTGAGATGGAAAATCTGTGGTTTAGGCTTTCTCTTCTCTGCCTGGTTCAGAGTACAGTTGAATCTAAATGTGGTTTCTGCACTATTATCTTCCACCGTCCTTTTTCTCAGGCGTATCCTGCGAAAAGAGTCATGTCTTTCCAAGGACAATTTCAGTTTTATTTATTTCTAATCTCTCTGTATCATGATTGTCTATAATTCTTGATTAAAATATTTGGCTTGATGATTTCCCAATGTACACTTGTACGTATATGAGAGATATTTTGAGTTTGGGTGCTGAAAATACGGGTTCTGTAGTCTGAGCTTGTTTTCCCCACCTCAGTGTGAACACAGGAGAGCCTGGCCTGTTTATTCGGTGCTGTGTACCTCACTTCCTCACCTGGTAAGGGGACTCCTGAAGCCTTCCTTTGCTGTTTTGGGAAGGAAAGCTTCCCTTGTCCTCATGTAAACAAACCATGACATCCTCTGTGGGCAGAACACACCCTAGTTCCAGACTCCTGTCAGTAGCAATGACTGTGAGCTGCAGCATTCCGAGTCAGCCAGCGTCACTGGGGGCTTAAAGGAGACTCTGGAGAAATTAGCTGCTGGGAAGCTGTTTCTTTAAGAATTTTTTGAGCCCTGTGCTGGTGATAAACCTACCACCTGATAAGTACTAAGTAGTAACTGCACATTTTCAAGATAATGCCACAGCAAAAAGGTGGTTGTTATATGCCACCATGCAGAAAATGCATTTGACTTGGGGTTTTAGATATGAGGTTCATTAGAAGACATACTTTAGGGGTGCTAGAGGGTATTCCACAACAGCTACCCTGTTTCGACCGGAAAAGATTTCCTGTCTTAGCATGGAATGTATTTGGAGTCATGAATAAACAGAGATGCCAGACTCCCCTGAATTTGTCATATAACCATTGGTTAAACTTTCACTACATGTGCAGGGGATATAATGATAAATGTCTACAATGGCTGCCACACAGAAGGGAAACAGTAGTCAGCAGATGAGTACGATAAAATGACCAGGTATTAGGTTAGAAGTATGAATGGGGAGTGAGAAGATGAGGAGGACTCAGTGTTTTCATCTGGAGCAAAAGGAGAACCAGGAAAAATTTGGGGTGGGGATGGGGGTGCTGTGAGACTTGAATTGAGTCCTGACAAATGCATAGTGTGGCCACAGAGAGAGAAGAACATCTAGTAAGGGCTACATCATGGCCAGTGGGTTCGTACGGCCTGGAATCATTTTAAGAATTTGGTGGGAGATAAAGCTAAACACAAAGACAGGAGCAAGGTCACAGAGGACCTGGTGACCATGATAAAAATGTGCACTTCATCTAGTTGATGGTAGATTTAAAGCAAGGGGGTCTCACCATCATATTTGCATTATTTTTAAGGGTGAGAACTCTGACAGACACTTAGGAAATCAGTTAGGAGACCAATGCACCAGCCCAGGACAGAGGCCATGAAAGCTGGTACTTAGGCAGCTGCAGAGTGTGAGGACGGGGGTAGAAGCTGTCATGGAATAGAACAGATAGGTCTTGTCTTGGTGACCAAGTGGTTGCAGGAGGAGAGGGTCTAGAAGTCCTGGATTACTGATCTGTGTAGTTGGGTAGGCAATGGGGCCATTTACTAGGATGGTACAGTTATAACTATATATACATATATATAAAACTATATATTCATTAATATCAAGGGTATTAATGAATTCATATAGGATTAACAGTAACTTCTTTTTTTCTTAAAAAAACACCTAATAACTTGGCAATTCTAGGCCTCTCAGCATTTTCTTGCCTTTTTCATCTGCCAAGATGTACAGGTCGTTGTAAAGGGGTGTGTTTATCTTAAATTTTCTGGTGGACTTCTTCAGTTCTTCACATAAGAATAAAGTATAAAATAAAGCACAAACATTAGCTCTGAAAATACTGCTGTCTGCATTCACAGTGACTTTTTCTAGCAACTTTAGGCAACTGTCAAAGCCCAATGACATATACAAGTATGTCTATGACACATTTTTTGAAAAGTCTCAGATTTTATAAGTGCAATTGAATTACAGTAATTTTTAATGTATTGTATGTGTGTGTCTCTTTAAGCTTTAAAAAATACATGAAAGGATGTGCATTGTCCCCTAGGACTCCAACAATAGAAAGCAATAGTAATTAGACAAAAATAAATAAATTGACATGGATACATTGGAGCTAATATAAATCCTGTGCAATTGGCATAGAGGAATTTGTTATTTTCAAAACAGAACTAAATCTCTTTTCCATTATAGATTTAATTTAAGTAACATGATAAATAGTGGTAAATTGAACTTTATTATGTATTCATGAAATGCAGTTTAATACAATTGTTATTTCTGGCATTTGTGGTTTAAAGATATTCCCTTATGGGTAGATGTTATTTTTAATGTGCAAATTCAGAAATAATGACCTCCAGCTCCACTGGTGAATTAGGGCTGATATATACACATGGACAATAAGGGTAAAACAGTCTCTGAATTCCTGGCTTTATGAAAATTTCTAGTGCAATCTCTGATCCTTTAAAAACTGACATTAAACAAATTATTTTAAGATTACAACTATATTGCCAGTGAAAAAAAGTAATAAAGTAAATATTTTCCAAAGGCTTTTTAAAGAATGGTATTTGACAAGGATGTACCTGAAAGGGACAAACTAACTTACCAAGAACAGGTTATTGAAAAATCTCTGCATGATTAAAAAAAAACCACACAGATTAAAAATTCACATGACATGATGTCTTCCCGGAAAGCCTAGAATTTAAAATTGGAAAGCCAAAAGGAATGGATAAACAGATAAACAACACACCCGAATATTAATAATTTCTACAAGTCTCAGTAGGAAACTGTTCAAAAGACAGAAACACTCACGATTTGTCATAACTTTATATTTAGCTTAATTCTTTTCAGTGCTGGGAAGTTTGGTTGGCTAGATAAACCAACAGGAAGAACAGTGTAAAGCGACAGGACTTCAGGGGACCCTCAGGTCCTACCTAATGGTGTGTATGGTGGGAATCCCCACCAACGTCTCTTGTCGGACCAAGAGTAACTTCTCTCTTGCAGCTTAGTTCTGATGACTATTTAATCTACCTCTTTTTCAAAACCTTGTCAAGGGAGTGTTGGATGGTTGAGTTTGACTTTCATCTGATTATTCATTGCAATGTATAAAGATTTAGTCAGGCCTATGTAGAGACTGAAATTGATGGCTCTTCTTCTGTACTAGTCCAAGCTTGGAAGAATAGAGATGGTTTGGGGTTATCCACTGGTGACAAATGTTTGTGGAATGGGAGGCCTAGTTTGGGCACTGGGGACTTCCTTTTTCAGCACCACTCTGGTCATCGCAGAAGGCAGTCAAAGTCTGAATGCAATGCTTAAGTCCTGTTCTATTCTGAAGGATGACAATGGAGGTGTCTTTAGATCTGGGCTGTCACATGCAGGCGTAAGTAACTGGTGAGGTGGTCCAGCTGAAGGAAAGCTGATGGAGAGAAGGGAAACGTCAGTTATGAGAGTCATCACAGTATAATTCTTAAAACTGTCCTTTGAACAATGACTCCGGGTTCATTAACCAGAGTGTTCTTTCTTTTATGCAGGATAATTCAGCACAGGTCTTCAGATCCCTATCACAGGACACCTCAGAACTCTGGGAAGTAGAAGTTATATTCATAATTTCTGTGTTGGTAAATCTGACCCCATCTGAACTTATTTGATAGAACGAGCTGACCCGAAGTTATATAAGACTATGTATAGCTTTTACCTCATTTAGTGTAAATAGTCATGCATTTTGATAACTGGGTACTGCCTCAGACTCTACTCAGATATAATATAATTTATGATTTATATATTTATTAACTTTTTAAAATTTGAAAATTCTGAATTCTGAAATGCTTCTGTATCCCAGGGTTTTAAATAAGGGATTGGAGACTGTAGCGCTATTACCACAAATGAGGCTTAATTGTCCTTTTTCTGCATGCAAATATCTACTAATGATGTCCTTAAGGATAATTTGTTTGGGGAAGTTAAATAGTCTTTCTAAAATCTGATTTAAACTATTAATTTTCTGAGCAAAATCATCTATTGCACATCAGCAAATTTAGCTCTGTTGTGGTAAAATTATCACAAGTTATAAATTAGCTGCATCTGAATTAATGAGGTTTTATTATAAACACAAAGCAGCATTACTTCCAATGCCTGATTTTCATTAGTACAAAAAAGACCAAATAAAGCTGAAGGAAAAAAAAAATTTCCTTTGCTGCCTACAGCAATCAAAATGTTGCTGGACTTTTTATTTGTAAGGAATGGAAAGATGTTTAATAGTGCATGCCCCTGGTTGATTTGGGTTAAGGTTGCCACAAAATCTTTTTATTTCCAGTGGCCTTTAGATTATTCCTGAACACCCATTTTCTTATTTTTAAGCTGCCGAGGCTGAGTTTTCTCAACAAAACAAAAAGGAGACAGATGCTGTTTTTCGTTTAAATGACAGGGCAGGTGGGCATTTTGCAAAGGACGGAAGCAGGTGAAGCTCAAGCAGGTTGATGGGCAAATCGCAGGGCTAAAGGATAGGCAGGTTGCATGAGACCTCAGGAAGATGGGGCTTGTGCCGGACTGGGCTGCACAGGTAGGCAGCAGGGCCGAGGGTGTACGCTGGGACGCAAGCACTGACATCCACTTGGCTTCTTTACAATCAGTTATGCTCCTTTCTGCCTGTTTGCAAAGAGGAACTGTGTGTTTAGTTCCTGCCGAGTAGAAGGAGGTTTCCTGTCTTTTAACTGCAAATCTCACAAAAATACTACATAGTAATCCCTTTATTAGACAGAAATGGTTTTTATCTTAAAGCCCATCGGGTTACTTCCAGAGCTGTGGCTCTTTTCAAGTCTTGGCCAACTCACCTTTCTCTTCTTTCTTGCTGTTCTGGACTCGTTCTTTCTGGTTTCTCTTTCAAGGGGATATTGTCGCTGTTCTCCAAAACACACTCAGCAGCCAGGGGTTGCAGACTCCTCGCAGGAAAGATTTGAGGAAGGTGTTGATGTGAGCAGATTGGCTGTTTATATCAAATCCACTGGAGCAGGGGGCCCAGTAACAATGACCTCCCAAACACTGAGGAGCCCCAGAGCATGGCTGGAGACCAGCTCACCCACGGAGATGCTGTTAGAGTTGGAATGACTTCTGTGGCAGAGCTGTCTTCAGTTCAGTGGCCTGGCATGGCAGTGCACACGAGGTGTCCGTGTTTCACTAGGTAGTTGTTCTCAAGCCAGTGGAAACTTGCCGGCCTCAGCTCCACAGCCCTGATTAATGCGATGGAGTCTTTACAAGGTTTTGTCCTATGAAGGATGAGAAAACCCCTGGCAACAAAGGAGCTGCATCCCAGGTCGCATTCCTTGGCTGGAACCTCCATTATCTGAGATGGAAAGAATATATGCAGAACAATACATTGCAGGATCTCAGAGGGAGGTTATGACATGAAAACTCATTACACTGTAATTAAAGTAATAGCAAACTCGCCAGCAAATGTAAAGTATTCATTGGAGGGCATTAAAAAGAGAGCATGGGCTGGGTTTAAAGTAGGAAGAGAAGGAGTTGGGAGTGTTTGGCCTGGGCCCAGGCTGCCTTCAGTTTACTCCCCACACTGCTCTTGGTTATCGTTTGGAACAAAATCAAACAGGCTGACTTCGTTATGTCTTATTTACAAAAATCAGTGAATTCCCTGTGGCCTCCAGAATAAAGTCCTGGCATACAAGGTTCTTTATATGCTGATTCTAATCCAATCTCTGCCTAATATCCTATCACTTCCTCCTTGCCCATCACTAGATACATTTGTACATGAGCCTACCACAGTGGTAGGTTGCCAGACCCTGGCATGTCTTGGACATGGATCTTGTTTCTTATTCTCAATTTTTCCTCCTCTTGGCAGGTTCTACCTCATCCTTCAAGGCTTTGGTTCAATGCTACTATCTCCTCTATGGATTCTTTTCTTTAATTAATTAATTCATTCAATAGATAGTAATTAAGCAGTGCTGGGCACCGGGCTGGGACCCAGCGTGGAGGGCAATGATGAACAAGATGGTGCTGTTTCTGTCCCTCTGGAGCATTAGTCTTATTAGGTATCTTGCCAATTGGTGAAGGGGTCCTGGAGGAAATTACTGTCAAGATGAGAGCTGAAGGCTTAGGAGGCCCTCGCCAAGTAAGGGTTTGGTAACATGCACCAAGCAAATCAATATTACAACCAACTGTTGATTGCCTGCTGTGATCCAGATATTCTCTGTCATGTTGTATTGTAGTGATCTCTTTGCTGATCCCAGGTTTATTCCCAGTGTGTAGGCTGCTTAGTAGTAAGACCCATGGCTTAGCTTCTTCTGTGCCCCCAGAATCTGATTTAGTGCTTTGTATGGAAGACTGTGGCTCAGCTGGATAGAAGCAATTGGGGGAGTGCAGTAGGAGCTAAGATTACTGCTGTCGTATCAGGAGACCAGTCAGGTCACAGCATCAGCAGCTTCACCTATAGGCAATTAAATACAATCCAATTGTTTTTGCTATATTTCATCAGCTAGTAATTTTTAAAGTTTTCACCATTCGGAGATGGAGGAAGTACCTCTTGCATGCTTGTCACCTCATCCTGTCCCCGACGCTTCGTAACACCCTTGATAACGACTACAGGTCCTCGAGGAGTCTTTCGTCCATGTGATGGACCACCAGGAGGTCTTGCATTGGGTGGTGTTAGAAGAATGGCAACGACTGGCTGGATCAGGAAGGGAGCTTTGAGACTCCCCATGGTACCTACAAATGCTGCAGGTGCATTGAATGGATGGGAATGGGGAGAGGACCAGGCAACCGGCAGATGCCCAGCTGGCCTGCCACAGCATTGGAGTGTCCTGAGCAGAGGGTGCCAGCAGAGCATATGACTGCATGCTCTGAAGTCCATAAAGGAAGAGTTTTTTTTTCCAGGGATGGGCAGTGTGGGTTGGTTAGGTGGTTGGATAAAATGTCTGAGGGATCATGCTAAGCCATGTGCAGATAGTCTTTCTAAGAGTCACTTTCTCCTAACGTGGAACTGCCTGGATCCCCTTTGGGACTCAGCTTTTATCCTGAGTGCCAGGAAAGCCAGTCCCATTGAAGCTTTGCAGAGAAGATGGTGGAAATTTCACCTTAGTCCTAGGGCCCTTCCTACAATTCAACACAGGAGTTGGACACCCCACCCCTTCCCCCAGGGACACTCTTTTTTCATTTGCATTGGCTACGTCGTTGTAGTGATTCCTAATGTACTCTCAGGCAGGAGTAAGAAAAACCTCTGTTCTTTTAGGTACAAATGTTGGTCTGCAGGGAAAGGCAATACTTCCCAACTCCTGAGCCTGTGTGCCCCTACAAGCAACCTTCAATTCTCTCAGGTGTAGGGGCGTAATAGGCAGGTCAGACTTGGGATTTTTGAAATCAAGTTGAAGCTGAGTACCAAAGAATAACATTCACCAGGACAGCAATATTAATACACAAATGGGGAGGAATTCTGTAATTGATTGTAGCCTTGGCATCCTTGAAGACAAAGAAGAGAGGGTTTAGTTTCTGTTTTGGCATAGATGCCAGGAGTCCTTTCCAACCTTAAAGGTGCTTG